>JBBBDQ010001802.1:1792500-2037500 GCA_037127315.1 Ascarosepion bandense
ACTTTACTAAGTTGTTCAGAAGTAGGTTTAGAGTCCAAACCTGGCATCAAGCCACATAAAAATCCCAACTCTTTTAGCTGAAATAAAGAGAAAGAAAAAAAATTGAAGTAATTTTATTTTGCGAATTAAAAAAAATTAATTAGTCTTTGTTATATAGTAAAAACAGTCAAATGACAGTATGTGAAATTAGCATGCAATTTTAAGATATTTGGAAATCTCATTAAATCAAAATAAAATTTTAGGAAAACAATAATGACAGTGAACAAATTATCAACTTAGGCTACATGTTAAAAGTTTCAATCAAACTGGAATGATTTGTCAATATAATTAGCTTGTAACATAAGTAAATCAAAGAATTGATGTTGTCTAGTAGTTATATAAGAAAATAAGAAAGTAATCTAATCACTTTTCTACGGGCATAGTCCCAGAGGCTGGCAGTATAGAGGGAGTGAGCATTACTCTGGTTTGTATCATTCAGTTTTTCACTTGTTTGCAACACTTCTAAACAGCTAAGAAACACCCAACAAGCAAGAGAACCTTCTGGAAGTTGAATCTGAATAAAATAAAACAAAACAAGTATATTTAAAAAAAAAACAAAAAAAACAAATGCACATTTTAGATATGAAAAATAAAGTAAAAAAAAACTTTAATATTTTGGGCTTCATTATTTATTGAAAGGGAATTTTATTGCAATATGACAATAATAAATATTCATAAATATCTCCTTGTAGCAAGAACTGAAGAATTCAACCAGTTAAATAGATAAAAAAATATCAATATTGTAAATTTTTTTTAAAGAGACAATAAAAACAAATCTAATACAATAGTATAGGAGCCAGGAACTGACTTTACCAGATATAAATATTGATAAATCTTTGTGCACACAAAACGAAAGTGTCTAAAGGATGCTTTTTCCATTGACATTGTTATTTTAACTACCTTCACTCCTTGACAATGTTTATTGTTTTAAAAAATGATGATTAGAATTGTAATAAAACAAACAAATGAAAGTGAATTTATACATTTTCTTTGTTCTTGAGAATTGGCAACAAAAATAATAAACATTTATTTATTTATTAGATTGTTTATTTATACTATACTGTTTATTGGAATGTTTGGCAAAATACTAATTAATTAGTTATTGATTTAAACTTTATAAAATGGTAAACAATAAAAATTTCCTTGTAGCTGATTCACATATTTTAATAATTTAGTAAATATTTATAAATTTATGAATAAAAAATTGTTTTCATATTTATTTCTATAAATTGGTAAATGATAAATTTTGCATTATATTATTTCTAATTGTATTAGTTTTTAGAATGTTGCAAATATAATATTTTTCTTGTAAATAAACAATCTTATAAATAAATACTATTAGTATTTTGTAAATTCTCACAAACAAAAAGAAATGTATAAATTCCCTTTCATCATATGTTTAGGCCATATTGAAATTCTAATTACTTTTAAAACAACAAACATTACTAAGGATGGAAGTCAGTTAAAATAATAATAGTGATGTCAATGAAAAATCCATCCTTTTGACACAGGTTTACCTAAATATTATTAACAATAATTCAAATTTATTTTATTCTCATTTAATGAGGAATTATACTGAAGTTAAATAAAAAGTAGTTTTATAAAAAAAACAAAAAAACAACCAAGTTGTTAATAATGATTAAAATACAATGAAAAGAACTATAATCAAACAAAGAATAATAGCTTAAATTATCTATTTATCTAACAGGTAATTAAGATTTTTGGTAGATAAATCTTTAAACAAATGATAGATATTTACCTCCAGTGTTTTCATTTCTTGCACTGTGTTGTGGAGGTAAGCAACTGCTCTCTCAGCAATCTCCCAAGGTCGGTTCAAAAGAGACAACAATGCACACTGCCGAGAGAAAAGATAATTGCGAAACTCCAACAAACTTGCTTTGTTTTGCTTGATCAGATCTCGTTTTTCCCAGTTGAGTGCTTTAGTAAGAGAAATGCCAGCCCAAGTTGTACAGGGTTCAACAAATGGAGTCAACCAGTCTACAGTTTCTATGGAAGTAAAACAAGAACAAAGTGAGAGATACAATGTCAGAAAATAAAATATATTGATTTTTAATATATTAATTATTTAAAATTCATTAATATATCTTCATCTTCTTTGAAAGACCAAAGTCTCTATAATTTAAGGATTTAATTAAAACAAATTGAAAGAACAAAGTGTTTACCTCCTGCAGCATGGTTGAGCAAGAACTGTGTAAATAAGGCATCAAGCTCATCATACTGGAGAAGACTATCATCATATATACCAAGCATCTCAAACATAAAAGCCAGTTCTTCCTGGAAACAAAGCAAGAAAAAAAATGTTCATAGTATTCTTAATAATATAGGATTGTTTGTTTGTTTCGTTTTACGTCGTATCAACCCATCTTGGGTCATTTAACGGCGAATCGAATTATTAAAAATCGAACAAAAAGTTAAGAACAATTTCAAGAAGTTTGTATATTTAACAAATTAATATATATAACAGACTTATATATTTAGACAAATTTATATATTTAACACATTTTATCTAACAGGTAATACATTTAACAAATTTATATATTTAACATATTTTAAATTAATAAAATATTTTATAAAAATGTATATATTTAATTTGGCTGTTTAGATTTTATGGCATACCAACCACCACGGGTTATCTGAAGCCAAATCCAGCCTACATACATTATATGTATTACATATACAAGATTTGCAAACGCACATTCGGTAGATCCAAGTTTTGGAATATATAGCAAATTGGTAGAAATACATATATCTATGTGTGTGCGAGATAGTATTCAACCAGTCATATTTTTGAGTACATTCCGATTTCTTTGCTTGGTCTCATTTCCATAAATAGTTTTTTCAAACTACTTGTTTAGTAATACTTCTTTTGCACTCTATTTAAGTTTGTACACTCTCAAAGTATATGTTTGACACTTAATTTTTTTGACAGCTGGTACATATTGGGGATTCTGTGCCCTTCAGTAAATGATAATGCAAGATGTAGGTATGGCCTATGTGAAGGTGGGTCAGCAAAACCTGTTCTCTTCTATTTCTGTATTGAATGTTCCATTCTCCAATAGTGGGTTTTATGTTTATGTTTATGTTTGTTGTTAGTGTATCTACCCCAATAATTTTGCCACTTTTTAAAAATTATTCTCTTCACTATAGCTTTAAATTCAGTATAAAGAATTTTGATTTTTGCTATTTTATCTTTCATTGCTTTCTTTGCTTCTGAGTCTGCCCTGTCATTTTCCTGAATACCTAGATGGCTTGGGATCCAACAAAAGATTATTTCTTTGCTTTTAGTTAAATTATACACTCTGTTTAATACTTGTGTGATTAAAGGATCAGAAAGGTTTTTGTTTTTTAAAGCAGTAAGCACAGATAACGAGTCTGTGAAGATTATGAATTTGTTGCGATGGGTTGTAGTTATTATGTCAAGTGCCAAATTAATAGCAATTATTTCAGCACTATATATGGAAGCTGTATTTATTAATCTTATGTTTTTTCTGATCTTTAAGTATGGCAGCAGATCCTACTTTATTTTCATTTTTTGCTCCATCTGTATATACATAAAGGTAGTCTGGATGGTTTTTATGTCGAGTATTTCTGATTGGTATATGATTGGGTTAGTTTTGTATTTTGGGTATTTTGTCAGATCAAGAATAACTTTTGGTTGATTTATTATCCAGGGTGGGGTAGAAGATATAGTTGATTCGTTAAATTGCATTGTATCTATTTGGTTCTCTTGTATGATTTCTTTAATCTGTAAACTGATAGCCGTTTCTTTTTGCTGAAAAGCTCTGTGTATTGCAGTTGGAAAATAGTACTGAAAGTTGGATTTAGTGAGCATGATGAAAAATTAAGGTAATATTGCAGAGCGAGTTTTTCCTGTCTCAAGTTAAGAGGTGGTTCATTTGCTTCTGTGTACAAGCTCTCAACAAGAGAGGTGCTATATGCTCCAAGAGCTAATTTAATTCCCTGGTGATGTATCGTATTTAGTTTTTTCAAGTATGTTTTTCTGGCTGCTATTTTTGAACAAGTTTAAGTTTTCTTTTGTTGGATTTATTTTGAATTTCTTTAATGCTGCTCTGAGTAGTCTTACAGCTTTTTGGCATTCTTTGTTGAACCATGGCCTATGGTATTTTAATGAGGTGGAGCTTTTTGGTATATATTTTTCAGCTATATTTAGTAGTGTGTTTGTAAAATATAAAATGTCTTCCTCTTTGTTTTTATTTGCTTCTGGGGTTAATTCAGCAAGGCATGATGTTTTAAAACCATCCCAATTCACCTTTTTCAGATTCCAATTCAGAGTTCTTTTATTTAATTTATTAATCTTTTTTTCTAATAGAATCGTAAAGTGGTCACTTCCACATGTATCATCATGCACTTTCCAGTTGTAATCTAAAAACAGGTTAGGGTCACACATTGTTAAATCATTGTAGAGTATGTGCCTGTTGCTGGGTGCAAATATGTATTTGTGTTATATATGCACAATTGACACTTATTTAATATTGATTCTATTATTTTGCTCTTTATATCTGTTTTCTTACTTCCCCAGATCTCATTGTGACTATTGAAGTCACCCATTATAATGAAGAGTCTTGGTAATTGTTTTATTAAATTATCTAACTCTGATTCTTTTAGTTCTTAGCTTGGAGAAATATACAATGAACAAACTGTTATTGTTTTATGGAAGGTTGCTGATATAGCGGCTGCTTGTAGACTCGTATTTAGTTTGATTTCCCTGTGTGGGATATTATTGTTTATGATCACTGATGACCCACCAGAAAGTCTATCAATGTGATGTTTGATATAATTGTATGAATGATAGTTTTTTTTAATTTTAATGGTATAGCTGCTTTTGAGGTGAGTCTCTTGAAGGGATATGATTGCTGGGCAGTATTTAGTGATGAGCAATAACAATTCTGAATAATTGGCCCTTAATCCTCTGATATTCCATTGGATTAAATTATTTTCCATTTAGATTTAATTTTGAGATTTATGGTGTTTTTTTTGTTTTGAGTTTTGCTTATTTGTGGAGTTTTATTTTTAATCTCCATTTCTTCAGGCTCCTTAGATTTGTTTGATGTGGCTATCGGGGTGGATTGTGTTATTCTTTTAGTTGAAGTCTTCTTTTTAATAGTATTATCTTTTGTTTTATTTTCAATCATGTCTTTGTTAGAATCTGGAGGTCAGCTTGGTGATCTTTGGCATTTTTCACTTGTACATTCAGCCGTCCTGGAACTCTTTTTGGGCAATTCTACATGGTTATTAATATTTACTTTTGTTTTCGTACTAGACTCGGTTGGTTTTGTTTCTGTTGAATACACTTTTATTTTAGATTTTCTTGGAATGTTGGCCATTCTTGTGTATTCAAATTTACTAACTTCTCAATAAGTTTTTTGTAGTTATCTATTGAAGTGGTGTCCTGAGGTTTTTGATTTGGCTTTTGTACAACATTGACATATGTTTTTGTTCCCATATAGCTTTCAACAATTTTTCTAGCTTCTGGGAAAGGTAAATTTTTGGTGTGTTTTACATACATTATTTCCTTTTCTTTCTTGTAGACATCACAGGTCCTTGAAAAGGCAGGATGTCCTTCATGGCAGCTTGCACATTTTATAATTTTGCACTCACTATGTGTGGTTTGGGTCACGTTCACCACGCTTGGCGTCCTCTGCAAATGTCTTTGTGATGACCAAATTTTTGACATTTGAAACATCGGAGGAGAACTGGTATAAATTGCTCTACCCTTTTTATTGCATAGCCAATCCTGATATCTTTTGGTATGGATGGTTTATTTAAAGTGAGTATATATGTGTGTGTCCGTATAATTTCATTGTTTCGTCTGATGGTAATTCTCTTATGTTCTTTTACACCCACTTGTTTTTTTAATGCTGTTTCGATTTCCTCTGGTGTTGCTAATGAAAGCTCTCTGCTTCTTGCCTTTCAAAGTATTTAATCTAGCATGTGGATATGCTCTGTATTTGATGTTGTGAAATGTATCCATTTTGAGCAAATTATCTGTGTGTTTGTTCATTTGAACTTCCACTAGCAGGTTACCATTTCTAAGTTTTTTAACATTTTTCAGATTTGACATACTTGATATAACTTTTTCAATTAAAAAAGGAGACAATTGGTCTAATTTAATTTCATCCAGTGATTCGATAACGATGAATCTTGAAAAGTCTATGTCAGTTTCAGAATCTGAGTCAGCTAAACACCTTTTAGATTTTTTAAAACCCATAATTGGGTTTTCATTTTCGTTGGTCCAATGCTCCACCACTCACCACCGAGTCCAACTAGGGTTGGAAATGAACCAAGGGGGAAACCCATTTGCCTTGACTGAGACGGGGATACAATACCAATATACTTGTGCCAAGAATAAAATTCTGATCCTCTGCCAAATTCTGGGTTTTATTACTCAATGATATAACAGGAGTCATCAGTCTTTTTCTTCTAACACAATTGACCCTCAGCCCCCGCCTTCTAGCACATATAGGATGAAGGGTTGGGAAGTGTTCTGCAAAAGGGCGTGTTAATAACATAGGAAGTAGTTATGTGTACCTTGGAAAGAAGATTGCAAGAGATGGTGGCCTACTTCAGGAGGTCAAAAGAAGGATTGTGCTTGGTTGAGTGGTTTTTGGAAAAGTTTATAGTATCATGAAAAATCTTAAGTCAGCAATCAAAACTAAAAGAATGTTGTTTAATGAATATGTTTTACCAGTGATGACTTATGGAAGTAAGACATGAGCACTAAACATTACCACTGCAGAGATTCTTGCAATGGTCCAACGTAAAATGAAGTGAATCATGTTTGGCATCACCATTTAACAGGAAGAGTTTGACAGTTGACTAGAGCGAAAGACAGACCATCAAGAAGGGTAAATATAATCTCAGAGACAACAGGTGAACGCTTACAGTGACAGAGTTGGCACCAAGGCAGTAGAAAATAACTAGAGGGTGACCAAAGGCAAGATGGCACAATGATCTGACTCAATACTTTGGTCCCACATGGCCAGAGATAGGAAGTGGTGGAGGTCAACCAGAGAGAGGTTTCTCCAACAAGAATGAAAATGATTTGGATTTGGAAAAACATAAGAAGAATATAAAATAAATAGAGTTATCTAAAACTTGAAAGTAAAAAAAAAAATTTTGGACATCTTAGAAATTACTTTATATCTTAAAAAAATCTTCTAATTGTTTGCTTCTCTTTATTTCTGTCACTGCACATAAATAACTCACACTATGAAATAAATGAAATTTTTTTTGTCAAGCATGAAGGTGACTTTATATTAAAACTAGATCAAACATACATATTGTTTAAAGTTGCATCTCTTAAAAACTAAGGAATGAATAAAATGATTTCAGATAAATTTTGTACCTAGCTCCCATCCTTTTACTGTTGAAATTGTTAAATGTAACCGCCTCTTTTACTCCAAGTTTCTTTTCTCACACTTCCCATCTGTGGAACTCATTCCCATTTTCTTGCTTCTCTGATAGCTACAATCTTGAAAATTTTAAAAGCAATGTCAATTGCCATCTTCTACCTTCTTGAATCCTGACGATCTTTCATTCTTTCTTCAACAACCCCTGAACCCAGTCTTTTCTCTCATGGTAAAATTTGGTGAAATCTGATATGAAAAATGTGGAAAAATTGGACAACTGATTCTTTTGCAACCATCACACAAAGAAGAGCAATAACATCTTATAACATCTAAAAGAAACAATTTTATTGGGATCGTGACCGATTGTCGATGGCTTTTTAGTAATTAGATTAGAGAAATCAATGCATTCTTTTCTTCATGGATGATACTGAAACTATTCTACTAAAATTCTCAAAACATTAATGGCACAATATTAACTTGCATTTTGAAAAGAACAATAATGCTACATATGGTTTCACTAAGAGCATCATCATAATATAAAATTTATATTTCATTAGAATATAATTTACCTGTACAAGAAAGTATTCAGAAAAGCTCCAATTGTGTTCGTTCCTTCTCTCTCTTAAAGAACGCATATTCTCTTCATACTTATTCAAATGTTTGTTAAAAGATTGGAGAAGTAATTGCCGGAGACGTTGATAAAAATTGTTCCAGGAGTCAAGACACTTTTGGTCCCCTTTTAGTGGTTCAGTGAGAACAATGCATCTACCAAAGAAAAAATATTGCAAGTTTATTTTGTGTTTGTCTATATTTAAAATGAGAAAGTATATTGAAATTGAGATTACTATAAAATAAATACATATCATTTGATCAAATGTTCTGAAAAAAAAAAAAAAAAAAGACTAATAAATTATTAAATTATTATTTCAATTCAGTTTTTCAGTAAAATTTCAAAAAAATATTTTTTTAAAATTTTCTGATTTTGCCTAATACATAATAAAAAAAAGAAAAGAAAAACTAAAATTGAATTTGAAATAATTTTCATGCAGATTAACAGAATTAGTTTTTTAAAATTAAATTAAAAAATATAATACTATTTTCAATTAGTTATACAAAAAGATGGACGTGTGTTGTGGTGCAGCAGATACTGGCTCAGAATGAGAAATTGGAGGGCTGAGTTCAAATTGCAGTTCAATTTGTTGCATTCACGTATGCACAAATACCTTTGGGAAAGGAATCTGTCTCTTCCTTCCAGCTATGAGTCAAATAACAGGACAGATTGGGTTCACTAGCCTTGGTTGGCAACCAGTCTATCACAGAAAGTAATGGCAACCTACTGTGAGAAAATCTTCTGCCCAGTCAGTCATGTCTCTTTCGAAACATGATCGCCCAAGTGTGTATCATACATGGCACTTAACTGACTGATACAAAAAGAAGTTCAAACCATTAATACAAATCTATGAATTATTGTGTTACATTGAAAACTAAAAATATTTTTTATTATTGGAATTTTTCAAATAAGGAATTATTATTATGTACTTTGCTATTTATACCAGCATTGCTCATCTTGGTTGTAATACTCACAATGTTTTTATTGTTGTGAAGAAGTTGAAGTTATTAAAAGAATCCTTACAGTTTAGGTTTTATTTATTGTTTTTATTAAATCAAAATCATGACATCTTTGATGAATGAAAAATAACTAATATCTATCAAATATTTTTTCAAAATTCCTCCATGGTAGTATAATGACTAAAATTATGCAATTTCATGGAGGAATGCCCATGGAGCAAAACAACAAAATGGTGTGTCAAAAGGATAGTTATTCCCTTGACACTGCCATTACTTTTGACTCCCTCAACAAGGTTTAATTAAAAGATTATATAAATGTGAACCAAGTACATTGCAATATTTATTATTTAACTTTTATAAAGAAATAAATTTAAAAAGAAATCTTTTTATCAAAAAATGTATAAAAGATTATAAAATATAAATTTATATGCAATATTTATTATTTTAGATTTTATAAATAATTATGAAAAAGTTATTTTTTATTTATAATTTCATAAAAATATTAATGAACTATTGTTGTCAATTTTCAAGAATAAAGAAAATGCATGCATCCATTTTCATATGTTTGGGACTTATTAAAATTCTAATCATCACTTTTTAAAACAAAAGACTTTGCTGAGGGAGTCAAAAGTGTATACAGTAATAGTGGTGTCAAGGGAATAACCGTCCTATTAACACACCATTTTTTTTGTAAGCAAAAGTTAAACATTATCACCTATTTCATACTAGGTTACTCATGTCAAAACATATAACACAACTGACGAGCTTAAAATATTCTGCTTTAGTTAGCACAAAGTAACTATTGTTACTTCAGAAATGTTCTTCTAGACATGGAAGGAAATTGTAGCACCAATATTAACAATGATCAAGTTACCTGTCCACCTGTTTGCCACAAAAATCACTCTTGACTTTATCAATAACAGAAGATCTTGGTAACAACTTGGACTTGACCTTGGTCTCATCACTAACCACTACAACAATTAACCAATCAGGAATATTGTTATTCTTAAGGGCAGTATGCCATTCTGCCATATCTTCTCTAACAGACTGCTTGTAGTTATCCAAGTCCTGTAAAAAAACAAAAACAAAAAACAAAACAACAGGAAAAAGTATGCTTCTTTTTTAATTGTGCCATTAAATAATGTAAAAAAAAAATTTTTTTTCAAGAATTCAATTCTTGTACTGAGGTTTATATGTAAATATGCACACACACACACACATATATATATACAAACAAGAAAATCTGATAAAATTTTAATATTTACAAAAAAATGTTAAATTTGTTATAGTAATATTTTTATTCTAATGTGACAAATGAAAAGTCAATTGGCATTGTATAAATCAAGTAAAATATGCTTACACATTCTGTCCAATATATATGAAAGAAAGGCCTGCTGATAAGTGTCTTTTCATTTTCAGTTGGTAATATATCATCATCATAAGGAACAAAACTGACTTCAAGGTGAACAAATTTAGCAGGCCTGCCATAAGACCTGAAAATGAAGTGAGGTTTCAGATAATGACAGATTTGGAGTGTTCCTAAATGGAAACAAAGGGAAAATTATCAAGACAATGTTTATCAGATTTTTGTTAAAAAGAAAGAAAAAAAAGAAAAAATTCATTTTACAAAAATTATAAATTTTTTATGTTAGTAACTATTTAAAATAAAGTTAGAATGAATTTAGTATTAATATCTTAAATTATATATTTGAATAATGTTAAACTAGATCCAGCAGCAAGGCCTCTGATCCAGAGGTTTAGAGGAGTGTGGAACCATCTCTTAATTTCTGTTGCTCCCAGGGGTCTATCCAGACTCTGAGTGGTAGCACCTGTTAGGGTCCCAGCTATGGGGAAATAGTTAACTCCCCAAACTGGGGTCAATTAAGAGAAAAAGAAGAATTTGGGCTGGGTAAGTGTCTTTAGCTTTGGATAGCAATTTGTCTAACAGAAGAAAATCTCTGAAATAAAAACCTCCCACACCTACCCTGTGTAGAATAGGACAGTCTGAACTCTCTAACCTTGGTAGGTAATCTTTCTAGACATGGTGTCTTGATAAGAACACTGAATTTCCAGTCACTTAAACTGGTTGGTGTTAGTAAAGGCATACACCTGTAAAAATCACTTTAATATTTTGTGATGGTTTAATTACAGAGCCATCAAGAGAACCCTGTCCAATCCATGCTAGCATGGAAACGATGATGATGAATGAATATTTGAAGGGTATAAACATTTGATATCATTATTTTAAATATTCCAGATATAAAAGATTGTGTAAAGTAAAAATAATCATTTTCTAAGGATATCAGAGGAGAAAACTTTTCAATGTTAAAATCTGATTTAATTTTATGGCTTAATTCACCTCTTCATTTATCTGTTTGGTTATAAACTTCAGACAATAAATCATTCTGATATAGAGAAATTGGCAGAATCCAACAGTAACAATCTTTTCTGTGTAATTTTCCTAATTTTTTATTTGTGAAATATCAATACAATGATAGAATCAAAACTTCTGAAAAATGCTTGATAAAAAATTATCCAAAAATTATCCTCCAAGGTAGTGTAATAATGACTAAAATTAAAATTACTTGTCCAACATCATAGATGAATAATACCTATTTCATACTCAGTTACTCATTTATAGAATATTTAAAGACATTTAAGAAGAAAAAAAACCCATTATTTTTCAATCAATATTCCACAATACCTTCTCCATTCAGTTGCCTCTTGTGGTAATCCACGGTTTATAAGTGGCTGAAGTCCAGAAAACAATGAGCTATCCCCATAACCTGAAAATAATATCATAAAACTAAAAAACTGTAAAATTTTTTTATTAATTTTTTTTTTCACCAGCCAGTTACATCATCCCTACATACATTCTTTACATGATCTATTTTAGCTCTTTTAACTTTTATGAAAAGAATATTGGAAAACAGAGTTGATAAGGGTTTTTTCTCGTGTAATTAATTTTTTTTTTTGTCATGAAGCAGTGGATAGTGTGATGGCCTGTTTTGGCTTAACAATTAATGCTTTTGGAATCTCAAAGTGTTGGTCACAAAGAAAAGTTTGAAAAACCTTGTTCAGACACTACATTTCACAATAATGCAAACATTTTTAAATATCTGTACCAAAAATAAAACCTTTTCATTTTAATTCTCTAACATTTCAACAACGTGTTTTAGAGAATTACGCTTTTAAATCTAGTTGTGATTAAAATTTAAATACAAATTAACATTTACAAAATTTTTAAAAATTATAATTTTTATAAAAAAAAGTGGACCAGTTCTGATATTTATGCTGTATTTCACGGGAAAAAATAAACGGAATAAAAAACAAACAAATGATCTCTAGTATTAAACTTTTAAACATTTACACGAAATAACGAATGAACATTGATGATGCGAAACAACAATAGAAAACCGGCATTAATATTTATTTATTATTTAATTGTTTAAATATCTTGTAAAATGACAAAGATGTAGAAAAACTTAAAAGGAAAGGTGATATTTTAGTCATGAAAATTAACCAGAGTGCATCGGAAGGTCCAATTTCTTAAAATTTGTGATATTTGATACTTAATTTTTTTTTCTTGTTTCTTTTAAACTGGAAATCTCTTAACAAATTTTATAGTATCTGATCAATGTTGACAAAAAAGATAAATAAAAAAGTAGAAAAAAAAGACACTTAGTGGAAATAATCTAAATTTAATAATCATTGTCGGAAAAATAAACAAATGAAATGGCATTACCAATATTGAATAAAAATTCAAGAAAAAAATGTGCTCCAATAATTACTCTCAATACTTGAGTATGTTAAACACAAAGATGTAATTTGATTACAAGAAAAATTCAAAGTTGTTTGATTCTATCTTTTGATGAAACTATCGAAATGTTTAGTGTAGATTAATTGTTCATTTTTAATTTAAAAAGTAATATTCTTTTATTAAAAAAAGGTGATAATTACTAAATTTGATTAAGATATTTTTAGAGTACTCACAGGTGACAACAGGTTTTGTTTCCATGGTGAAATACTGATACCTTAAAAAATGTATATACGATAAATATTTACAGGTTCCCGGACGTGAGAAAAAGAAATTTATTTGTCATTATTTAAGCGAAAATTTACTGTCAGCCATTACAAATAATAAACAATGATAGTTATCTCCCTTGCATCATAAGTATTCACGACCAACTTTTCGTATAATGTAAAAAAAAAAACGGAAAAAACAAACACTATTTCGGAGATATTAATATTTCTTGTTTTTCTATAAAATAAAGTCCATTTAAAAGCCTTTTAAATTTTGACTTGGTGTGTTTATCTTATCTATTATTTGAAAGCTTAAGAAACTACTAATAACTTGATACATTATAAAATTAGCAGTAGCAGCATGACGGTTTGATGTTTGTTGTTGCTCGTAAGTAGAGTAGTAATTTGTTTTTTTACATCTGAAATCCATTTTTTCCGTCAACAATTACATCAAATATAATAATTGCACACATTATGCTTTCTTTTAATACAGTTTTGTTAAAATTGCAAAACCCAGGTTAATTTTTAAACATGATTTTTCAAATAAAAAAGAATTATTGATTTGTCTTTTTAGTCAAATCAATAATTTCTTGTTAAAGACAGTATGATTTTTACTTCTTTAAAGTTGTAATTTTTTGTGTAGTACTTTTTTTCGAAATGAATCGTAAAAAAATACTAAACAGTTTTAGTGATGAATGATTGCAATACTTTTTTTGTTGTCGAATTATTTGATGACAATGTAATACGAATAATTAGTTTTATGGTTAAAGAAGAAAATATGGGAATAAGAGAGTTTGCTGTTACCCGTTTTGGGTATTGAACGAATAGTCATCAATTCCTGTTGACAATGAAAAAATAAAAAAAGTATAACTGTAGTACCACCTTCCAAAAAATTTCATTATTTTTGACAATTTTTCACTATTTATTTTTATTCATAAAGTTTTACTTCTTTTTTGTTCAAGCGCTAAAAACCAAATGAAAAAGTAAATTAATGATTTACTTTTTCATTTGATTCCACATTTAATTAAATTTTAATTTATGTTGAGAATCACTCGTTCTGAAATTGACTCAAAAAATAAAAAATGTATCCTTTAGGTTTTTTTTAAAAAATTTTTTAATTGTTGAAATTTCACTTGTTCACTAAATGAAGATTCAAGTTGAAACTAGAAAAAAAAAGTTATAAATTTGACAAACAGACATTTGAAAATCCAATGTCAGTATCTAATTTTTCTTAAAATTATACCCTTTTTAGTTTAATCTAAAAATAAAAAAAATAAAAACGTTTTTAATTCCAGATAAGCCTGTGTATATTTTGGAACATGTAAAAAGACTAAGCGTGTACTACTGTATCTTGGTTATTAATTTGAAAAGACATTTCTAAAAAAGATTTTCTCAGATTATATAATTCTATGCTTAGTTCGTATAATCTTTGATAAATTTTGAATGTAATTTTTATCCATAATGCGTGCATGTTTTGATTTTTTTAGTTTCCTTTTTTGCACTTCATAGTAATATTTGAAGGCACGGGTTATTATTGACAATTACAATAACTGTTTTTTAAAAAGTATATAATTTGATATTTAGCATATTTGAAACTAGCGAAAAATATTTTAAGAACTTTTAACCTTTCAGCAATGTTTTTGAGAGTGAAAGTTCTGAAATTATTTTGGATTTTGGTTGCTAATCACTAGTCAGTTTAGTTTATTTTTTTAATTTATCTTGCAAAAGTTTCTTTTTACACCTTTTCATATTCAATATAGTTTTGCCATTAGGATTAAGACATGAGAAAACAAAGTAATAGGCAGTAATAGCTTCTCTTCTCATAACCTATGTATGCTGAAATAAGATGATTGTTACATACAAAAATGTAAATTAATTTATTGTCATCTATCCACTGGAAATTATAAGGATGTTTGGTTAAGTCTACTGTAATTAGTGTTTTTTTTTCAAATCCTTTCACCCCATGCAATGCAGTCTCAGTAAAGCCACTAATAAAGGGTTACTGAGTATGAAAGAAGAAAAGAAGAGAAACATTATTAAGAAGCGAGAACAATGGAAGAGTAACCAAGAAAACAGTATATATGACAGACATTGCATTTAAATTTTTGAAGGTCAGAATTGTCTGGAAAGAATGGAGCTGGAAGAGAGTTTCACAAGCAAGAAGTTCAAGAAAGAAACTGTTAGCATAGAACATGGTTACATCTGCTAATTCAACTTTAAATTGAAACCTTACTGCCAATCTAGTACTGTGCTTAAATTTATAAAGGCTAGGTACCATAACAAAGAATTAGATACTGACATTGGACAATTTTCATTTTGTGATTTGATAATTATGACTGAATCAGTTTAAAAATTTGTCCAGAAATGCCATAACTTTTAACTTGTGAAGTAGACCAGTATGCCAAACCCTGTCAAACACTTTCAAAAGGTCTAAAGCAACAACTCAAACTTCATCTAAACTTATTTATAAATGGAACTTTGTCTGTGTGTGTGTGTGTGTATCAGTTACCTATAGACTCCAAAACGGCTGAACCAAATTTCTTGAAAATTTGCACAGTTGTACTATAAGTGTTCTTAGATAGGTTTTGTGTTGAAGTACCCCCGATAAATATTGATAATTGAAAAAATCGGGTTATAGAAAGAGTGGTCCGATTTTAATCAAATTTGATACACTCATAGACAAAGACATAAGAAACAATATTCAGAAGTTTCAAGGTTGCAGTTCTTACAATAGTGCAGAAAATCGATAATATATATAAAAGACCAGATCTTTGTGTGTGTGTTTGTTTATCTGTCTGTATGCCCTTTATACAAATCCACAATTTTTATCCTATTCTCACCAAACTTCACACAAATATTCTTGAGGCTGAGCTCCAGGACAATGGATTAGTTTTAAAGCTTTCATTACATCCGAGCAATGCCGGGCTATACTGCTAGTTCTTATTTAAAGCTTGATAGACTCTTTCAGCAATAATTGTTAGTATATCAGTAGTTGACCTAGAGAAATGAAAGCCATATTGCTTGTCTGAAAGAAACCTTTTCAGTATTTAATCATTTCAGAGTTGATTCCAACATATATCACCTTAAGAATGCAGAAGTGTACAATGGCCAAGATGTCATGAATATAACAATAAAGATGAGGACAATAGTCCAAACAATGTAAATAGTGTAAGTAGTTACAATACCTCATCTCAAAAATATAGACAAAATTGCTTTTTAATTTAAAATTTTCCTTTTTCAAAATGTTTAACACTATAATATATTTAACACATATATTTTAATAATATAAAAACATTCCTTTTCAAAAGTCTTTTTTATTTTCTCTTCAAGTAAAAAGTATTTAGGAGTGTTTGGAAGTTAAGAAATATAGACTTTGCAAGTTGAAATCATAAAAAAAAACTAAAGTTAATTCCTTTTTAAAAAATAAATAATAAAAGTTTTTATTTAATGTTTCAGGTTGGTTTATTTCAGATAATGAATGACAAGAGGCGCAAGTCTCGAATCCAAGGTGGATGGACTTCAGGTTCCAAGGATTCTGCAAAAAAGGCACCCATTGGATCAAAACTGCATTCAACCATTTCGGATAGGTCAGTTCAAAATGAAGAGAAATGCACTGACACTCTATTTAAAAAGAAATTTGTATTTGAAGAACCTATTAAGGTAGATACATTCTGTGTTGTGTTTGCTTTTTTTCACTTATATTCTATATTTGCTAGAAAAGGATTCTGTTATCAATACAGAATTTTCAGGATTTTTGCCAGATTGTTGTGATATGGAACTATTTTGAATTGAAATTTTTTATTTATTCTGACCATCTGCTACTTAAAATTATGCAATAGCAAACATGAAATAAATTCAGACAAAAGAATTCATTTGCATTGATATTCCAGTAAATTATATTGAAATAGATTGCTTGTATTTTTCATAAATTTGATTGTTTAAGGAAAAATTAACCTTTATCACTTTGTATGTGACTTTATCCTGCAACTGAAGGTGACTAAATTTGGTTTCATAGTTGTGTTATATTCTGCTATGGCAAAAGAAAACAGCTTTGATTGAAATTGATAAAGATACTGCAATTGAAAGTCCTTGAAAAAAAGAATGCAATGGAGAGGGAAGTAATATTAATAATGCAGAGTGATAAAAGGTTAAACAGAAAAATATGTTGAAATGTGAAAATGTGATGAGAAAATTGTTAACAATTATAAAAGTTTGAAGTATTTTGATTTCTTAAAAATTTATTTTCAGGTGGAACGGCATAAGCCAGAAGAGAAAATTATTAAGTAAGAAGATTTTTATTTTTGAAGAAGAATAAGGTTAAAAAATATCTCATTCCAAAGTTTAAAAAGTAGTATAATTTTTCTTTTTGTTTTTTAGTCAAGTTAATAATTAACTTCATGCTTCTTGGTTTGACTATGTTAAGAATACCAGTTTACACTGAAGTAGGAGAAACACAATGCTATTTTAAAATTTAGAAATATTGAACCAGTTGCAATGTCATTTTGTGTTTGATGATAAACTACATCCAGCAGCAAGACTTCTAATCAGGTTTTGGGGAGTGTAGAAGCACCTATTAATTGTTGTAATTCTCATCTGTTAGGGTCCCTGCTATGCGTAAATAGTGACCCCGCCAAGAAAATAAATTTACATTTATTTTTATAATAAAATAATCAACATTACTTTATTATTACAGCAAAACGATAATTAATGCAACACTTTTATAGTATATATAAAATAAAACATTTTTATAGTGTATATATATGTATATATAAAATACACTTTTATAGGATATATAGTTTTTATAGTAAAATTACCAAGAATACATTTTGATTCTATAATTCTAATGCTAATACAACTACACATAATAGCCCTCTACCTTGTACTGGGTCAACATTAGTAAAAAAAAGAAAAGACTAGAAAAACTGAAAATTTTTATGTATATCTTGTTTCAAATTAATTAATTTTGGGAACATGTTACGAATAAATTTTTTTTTTTTACAGAGAACATGGTATTCATGAAATTAGCATAAGTGCAAATGGGGTTTCACGGTAAGTTCATAATTTTAGAAATATTTTAAAATTTGTGTGAGGGGAAAAACAGAGGACAAACTTTTATTTTCATATTTAATAGAATATTTTAACAAATCTAGCTCTATTTGGATATATTTCTGAGATGAGGTATTGTAATTATTTACACTATTTACATTGTTCAGGCTGTTCTCCTCTTTGTTGCCACATTCACAATGTTCCAACCTTCTTGAGGTGATGGAAATTTTGAACTGAACCCATTATTTTGGGGTAGATTGTTCTAGTTCAATATATCACGGCTCTTCCAGATGTCTCAGTATCAGTTATCTCTCTTTAACTCAATCTTATGCAGCTGTGGTAAAAAATGTGCTGCCCCCTTAAGAAAAGGTTACTAGAATACTGTAAAGTCATAACACGAAGAGAAATATAAAAATTAAGTATAACTAATCACATATGGAGTGAAAAGAGAGATCATCATTCTCTGTTGAAATAATAGACTGTTGAAATAATAGACAGAGAACATCACTGGAAAATACAGAAACTTAAGGATGTAGTGCATATGCTAGGCCACAAAAATCTCCTAAGCTGGCCAAGCATAGAAATGAATACAATACAGGAACAAGTAATAGTGCTAGAGAAAAGCAATAACAACAAAATTATAATATGAGCTCTGGTATAGAAATAAAAAAAAAAGAGAAAAGAAGGTCACTGAGACATTAGGGTTATAAATCCCCAAAATTCATACACTGATGTCTTCAAGGACAATGGCACAGTGGATAAAAGTGTTGACTTGACCCAAAGAGTTGTGAGTTCAATAGGCAGAGGTGAAGTTTGTGAGTTGCGTTAAAGGGAGATAACTGATACTGAGACATCTGGCTTGTGGAACTATAACAATCGACTATTCAGGGTTCTGTTTGAAACTCCAATCCCCTGAAGAAAGTCTGAAAGGTTGTGAATAAGGCAACAAAGATGAGGACAACAGTCTGAATAATGTAAATAGTGTAAATAAATCTAGCTCTATTTCCAATCATTAACAATTTCAGCTTTTATTTTCATATAATTCCTATAAATCTTAAAGAAGCCAATCTTTCATCAAACCCTATTAACTGGTGCTATAAAATCACTAAGAGCTTTATCAAATAACAGAAACCACATCACTTGAACACTTCTCATAACAATATGAGTAGCACATGTAACTAGAAGAAAAAATGGTGATATAATCAAACTATTAACTTTTCATATTAACAAAAACAAAATGTTGAAGGAAATTCCCATTCGAAAGAGCTTTAACATTTATTTCCTGAGAAACTGTTTTAATGATATTTTGTAAATTTCAATTGATAATAACTTAACTGTTCAGTCAATGAATGCTGAATATTTCCTGTATGGAAATGGTTAATTTTATCATTACCAGTATTGATTAAATATGCTAAAGATATTTTGGGAGTAGAAATTTTTATCAGCTCAGCTAAGTGCCATATGTGATACACACTTGGGTGAGCAAGCAGAAGATTTTCTCATAGTAGTTTCCCCTTACTTTCTGTGGTAGATTGGTTACCAACTAAGGCTAGAGAACCCAAGCTGTTCTGTTATTTAACCCATAGCTGAAGAGAAGAGACAGATTAATACCTTTTCCAAGGGTATTTGCGTATAAGTAAATGTAACAAATTTGACTGGAATTTGAACTTGGCTCTCCGATTTCTCATTTCAATCCTATATCCACTGCACCATAACGCACATAAATTCTTATATGCTTCCTTTATTAGAAATATTATTTATAAAAGGTTTTGTTTTTCTAAATTTAATTTAGCCCGTTGCACTCAGAAGACAAATACATTGCAATCAGCTCCATTTTATTGAAATTGGATCCAATGGAAGTAATGAAAGTTTGTTTCATTGCAAGTTAAACAATCTGAGTTTCAGTTTAATTTTTTTCTTCTTCACCAAATACTGACAAAATAAAATCTTTTGTGTACATTTGTTTGTTTTTGATTTTGCAGAATCTGTTATTTCCCTGATTTCATTGAAATGGAGAAGGCAGATAAAATCTTTGATACTCTCCATAAAGAATTACCATGGAAACAAAGGTCAGATGTTTGGGCAGATGGACGTACCTTTTTACAACCTAGATTAACTGCTTGGTATGGAGACTTACCCTACACTTACTCAGGACAAACACATCAACCAAATCCTAAGGTGTGTATTAATAATATTTTTCTGTAATATGTCTGTACAAGCATCTCTACTAGCATTTGCATTCATGTCACTGATAGAGCATAAGTCATCTTTTTACTATGGAAATTAGCAAATCAAGTGAATCTTTCTTGTTAGAGATGGTAAGAATAAAGTGCTGTTTTGATAAACAAAGTATGTGTACTTGTAAAATATCCATGATGAGCAATAAATTGGAGTTTCTTATACAAACTCTTAATACTTTTGTGTGTTTGTGTGCACAATTTTTTACTTAGAACTATTTCCCTCTGTCTTTTCTACAAATATTTTCATGGCAACTGCTTTGATGAGCTTTTTTACCTGGTGCCCCATCAACGTTATACTAGATTGGTATCTAGGTCCCACCCTTTTACTGTTGAAATAGTTAAATGTAACTACTTCTACTCTAAGTTTTTTTTCTCATACTTCCCACCTGTGGAATTCCCTTCCATTTACTTGCTTTCCTGATAGATACAATCTTCAAAAATTTAAATGCAACATGAACTGCCATCTTTTATCTTCTTGAATCCCGTTCATTTTTTATCATTTCTTCAATAACCCCTGTCCTCAGTCTCTTCTCTCACTGTAACCCCCTGCATACTAGTGACAGTCCTGCCTTGCTTGAGATGAAATGTTTTAAAATAAAAATGATCATTTTCTTGTTTAAAATTCAGTTTGTTTTAATCATTGTATGAGATTGGCTCAGATTAATTTCTACATTTTTATTTTTGTCAGAATGTTTTAGACATTGTATACCTTTCCTCAAATGTTGTGTTTTGGAATATCATTGAATCTTACTCTCAAAATGCATGTGTTTCTCTCATGCATGTTGTTTAGTGCCTGTATCTGTATTCTTTGAAATGTTTTCTTTAGACCTTTGTGTTGAGTTTGTGACCTTCTCATGTACCTGTTAAATTTTGTTGATACTCTCATCTCTTGGGTCACACTTCTGGAATTCCAGGTTCTTTATTTGTTCTTTCTTTATTAATGGCTCCCACAAGTTATTAATGTCTACATTTGATTTTCTGGTTGAGTTATGAGCAGATTATTTTGATCTTGTTATTCTCCATTTCTGCCCCATGTTTATTGGACTTCATTTCATAAAAGTTGCTGTTCTTCAATCTCCATTCATGCTTTCTCACTATTCTTCTGATGCATGGTAGAAAGGCAAACTAAAAAACTTCAAATTAAAAATGGAAAGGAAGCTGTTTCAGATCTTGAATAAACGGCGAGAAGAAGAATGCCATAGAATTGATTGGCTGAGATATTTGGGAAACAAAAGCAAAATAAATCTCTTTGAATGAAGAATAGAAATCATTTCAGCAACAACAAGTACATTCGAACCAGCACCACATTAAGATGATGCATATGTACAACCTCATCAAAATCCATAGAGTAGTTACTTCACAAAGATCTCTTGGCAGTTGCCAAGGGTCAACATATCTATTGATCCTATTCCTAATGGATCATCATAGTTCACAATCACACACTGAAGTTAATTGTGAACTCTATAATCTTTTTGATGGTTGTATAGTATGCACATCACTGAGGCTACAAACCAGTTTTGAGCTTGAAATTGTCCTTCTACTAGATTGGTTGCCAACCATGGCTAGAGAGCTCCGTCTGCTATGAGTTCATTGCAGTGACTAATGGATATAGTCATTCCACCGATAGTTAACTTCTATGTAGAACTTAACCTGCTCTGTATAATTAAAGACACTTCCACTCATCACATCCAGGTAGCTTCTTCATCAGAGCAATATTCAGTAACATCCTAGAATACAACAGACATCCAAGGAAAGTTAAAATGTACATAGAAATGTTATGAAAAAAATAAAATAACAAAGGTAAGAATATCTGTCCATACTAATCACATGTGGTGAAGAGATTAGCTTGTTTGGATATAATCATTAGTAATATCAAGTAGATTTTAGCTTGGATTTGTAAGATTTATTTGTATGCTTTTCTTTTTTGAGAAATTGTTGATACAGTCATGTGGTAAGAAACTCAGATAAATAACATTCTTAAATATAGATAAATCATGATTGACATAGAACTATTTGGTTAAAGCCTAATCTTTAAGAAGTAAGTCATCTATAGAATGAATATAATAAAAATTCAATCTGAGAATTTGACTCATAACAGATTCAGTTCAGATTATTCATGAAGTATAATAATGAATCTGTATTGTATCTGAAACTAAAGATACATTAGCATAGTCTATGAATATATTTAATTAAAATGAGTTGTATCAAAATAATTTATTTTTAAAGACTTACAAAAGTCATTTGATTAATTTTAATAAAATAAAAATGATTAAATATCTAGATGCAGCATTTGATTGAAACAAAATAAATAACCATTTTACATTCTATTAATGTGCCTTCCTTTCTATATATGCATACATCTATCTATATATCATTCTATTTTATTTATTCATATATCTATTTATCATTTAAAGTTCTGTTTCCTCTTTTGGATGCTAGTTGAATCTTTTTATTCTTTTTTTCTTTTTAAGATATTGAAGCAAAGATGAATCAATGTGAATGATGTATGATTATGCTCCATTAGTTCAAACTCTGCCATTGTAATGCTGAAGCCATATTCAATATCAACAGTGCCATAGGCATGGAACCAGCCTTAGAAAGAACATAGGTTGGTTCCCAAAATTCAATGGAGAATTGAGGGCAGTTGTGAATGTTTATCCAGAATCAATGGGAGAAAAGGTGATTCATATGCAGAAATTCATGAATTAGACAAAATGTTGGAGTGAATGCCTCATGATTCACTGCTATTTACTTGTTCATTTAAAAATTATCTTTAATGTTACTATCAATGAAAAGGGGTTTCTGCATGATAATTGCAAATAGAGATTTTTTGGGTTGACAAACTAATTCAGCTTTTTGTTATCCAAATCTTCACTGACAAATCCTCTTTATCATTTATTGATTGTCCAAATAAAGGAATCCATAAAAGCCTTTTGCAGTTTTGTCAGTCACATCAGAGTTCTGTTGTTATGATTTGGAACTGCTGCATCAAATGTTGCAAACATTTTCACCAGCACTAGTGAATAGATAAGAGCTATCTTGCTGCAGCATAAAGAAAGATCTTATACTACATAAGGTGGATGTATGGATGGTATAATGTGTGGTGGCTCAGAAATTTACAAATTGAAGAATCAAACTCAAATTCCAGTAGAATTCATTACATTCATTTACATATAATTACCCTTGCATAAAGAATGAATACATCTGTTCTCCCCTCCAGCTATGAATAAACAGCAGACTGGGCCCTTATAACCTTGGTTGGTAACCAGTCTAGGAGAAAGAAAAGTTTGAAGTCAAACCAGCCTAGAAAGGGTTGGGTTTCATCAGGTTATTTTTCTTATGTCACACCACTGCTGGTTGCTACAGTTGCAGTACATGTGGTGCCCCCCCCATGACCCTAATGGCTTATAGGACATGTGATCATGATATTGCATAAACTATTCAGCTAAAACTGATACAGATCACTCTATTCATTGAACTCATTCCCTAATGATTTCCACTTTTCTGAGCCTGCAAATGAATGTCAATACAAACTAGGCTGAAAATACATTAAGGTAAAAACTGTGTTCATGAGACATTGGCAGACTGCTTCTAGCTTCTAGTGACCTTGATTTTTATCTTAATGGAATAAATTCACTGCTGGATTTTTGGCAACGCTGGTTCAAAATTGTTCTTTATTTTGTTTCTAACTTGATATTAGAGTCTATCAAATTTTAGACAGGAATTTATCAAAAAGATATTTGTTTTTTGCAGACAATTATTCCAATGTTTATTTCATATACTATCAAAAATGAAATGTTTATTATATCTCTCTCTCTCTCTTATATATACACTATAAACCATAAGTGTGGTGTCACCCTCTGAACTTAATTATTAAGTTTCATACATTTTTTGGTTTAATTAACTCCTAAGCTACAATGCTGAGACTATTTAACTCATGGTGCATGGTTTTCAACTTTTTTTAGAGAAGATGTTACCTAAAATTGAAAATTCACCAGTCCTAAGTTGCCATTAGGCAAAAAGAATTAAAAGTTATCCAGTAATGAGCTATTATTATTATTTTTATTGAATATATGATAAAACTCTTCAGGAAGAGAAAGTTCTTCTGGTCTGAAAGTGAGCTAGCAAATTAGTTTTGTAAACATGTAACCTTCAATTTTTAGGCAGTTCTTTGATGTCCAGAGGGTAGCCCTAAACTGTATATCATATCATTATGAATACTATTCAGCTGTCACGTTTTGTTATATATTTTATAGTGGTAGCTACAAGTATTGAGATTCTGGTAGTCTTGAGGAATTATTTTAAACTGTCTCAAAGCTGTTCACAGAATTTGAGATGTGGATAGAAACTAAACAGTATCTGGCCATACTGTCCAAAACTGGTTTAAGACTTTTAAAGATGGTGACTGCTTCTTGAAATAAAATCCAAAAGTTGATGGCTATCAGTGTTGATCATGATGCTTTAAAAGAAGAGAACTCAAACACAGCACTTGATGAACTTAATTTTTTTTTTTGCATGCTTTTTAGCAGTTTCAGACTTTGTGCCAAACTGTTAATAGCATGGGGCCAATTCATACCACTACTGGATCATTGTAAGATAACTTATGGGGATTATTACATAAGTTTTAAAAACGTGGGAGATGAAAAAATATAAGGATAGTTTTCATACAGCCTAATAAAAGTCTTAATATTAAAACAATAATCTAAACTGAAGCATGAACTGTTATCCCAACTGAAAATCTTTAATTTATGTTGGACTTTTATCCACTTTTATCTTTTGAACTGATAAAGTTTTAAACACTTAATTCATAGCTACTCTTTTTGCATTCTAAAATCTACATATTTATTAAAACTATTTTCTTGTATGTTTTGCAGTGGCATCCAGTCTTACAAGAGATTCGAGAACATTTACAGAAATCTCTTGGTATTTATTTCAATTCTATGTTAGCCAATCTTTATAGAGATGGCCATGATAGTGTGGGATGGCATACAGATAAGAATTCATCACTTGGAGAACAACCAACCATTGCATCACTTTCATTTGGTGACAGCAGAATGTTTGAACTTCGCAAAAATCCTCCTCCGGTAATTTCCTTTGTTACCAGATTTTCTTTTGTATCAAGAAACTTTTTCAGGCATTATGCTATTTTATTTTATTTTTTAAAATCATTTCTAGCTTGACTATATTTTACTACAGAATTTACTACATTATCAAACTTTTTTTTCTATTTATCCATTAAAAACATTTTAGCACCTAATTCTGGAATTAAAAGTTCTTAGATATTGCATATTTAAAAAGTTGTTGAATATTATGTAGAATGATACTTACATCATTTGTTATAAGTTTAAAATGAAAGGTTGAGTTAGAAACAATCTCTTATTTGTAATCTATCATACCTCAACATTTTTCAATGTTTCAATTTCTTTTTAATAATGTTTATAAGTCTTGAGTAAAATTTTGAAAGCTGTTCTATTCCATTAAAAATGTAAATAGCTGCACCTTTGGTTAAATGTTACCTATTTGTTTGCAATTTTGTAAATGACAAATATCTCCTTTGTTATAATTTTATCTGTACTAAAAGAAATGATGCTTTGTACTGGTGACATGGGTCATTATTATAGAAACATATTGTTTTAGACATGACAAATATATTCAGAAACAGATTAAATGCAAGAATTTATGATAAAACTATCTGTTAAGCTTCTCTCTATATTACAAGATAAAATATTAAATTAATACAAGGGGAAGCTGAAAAGTTCTTAGCCTTAGGTTTTTCTCTACTAGAAAATTCTGATGTTTGTTCTTGGTTATTAAGATTAGATATGGGAGTTGGGTCAGAGAAAACTTTTCAGCACCATTTCATCTTATTTTGCAGGAGGAAAATGGAGATTATACATATATGGAACATATAAAGGCCCCCCTAACACATGGGAGCCTGTTGACTATGGAAGGTGCTTTGCAACATGACTGGCAGGTGAGGTTGTCAAATGATCTCTTATTATTTAGAAATTAGATAAAAAGTCTATTGAAATAAAGTCATTAGGTATTTTACTTATTTTGATATTAAGTACTGTTATTCATATATATATGGTTTTGGCTGAAGATATTACCAGATTATTGTTAGCTTGCTTTAGAATTTCTATTTAATGAAATTTTAGTTGATACTTGTGAAAAAGCAGAAACAAAACGTCATAAACCATATTGAATACTTATTGAAACAGTGAATATTCTATTTTATATAGAGAGGATATGCTATCCGGATATAGCAATTTTTGTAATGTCTGTTGTGAGCTTTTTTTTTTAAGTTAATTAAAGCAATAATGTAAAAGGAAAAAATAAATGGTGACACAAGTTCTAATCTCTTGAAAATTGAAAAGATATTTTGGAATCAGTTTTATGTGGGCTTGTCAAGAAAATGATTTTGTCTTTTCATAAATGTACTGTAAGTGCATTGTGGTGCAGTGGATATCAGAGAGCCGAGTTGAATTCATTGCATTCACTTATGTGCAAATACCCTTGGGAAAGGTATTAATCCCTCACTTCTCCCTCCAGCTATGGGTTAAATAGTAGGACAGATTGGGTTCTATAGCTTTGGTTGGCAACCAGTCTATTGCAGAAAGTAATGGCAACCTACTGTGGGAAAATCTTCTGCCCAGTCAGTCATGTCTCTTTTAAGACATGATCACCAAAGCATGATGTATGGCACTTAACTGACTGACTATAAGTATATCAACATGAGATATATTTTGTCAGATTAATATATTAATATTATTCTGATACCTTTTTTTTTAAATGTCAAGTTTGATTAGAGGAAAAATCAGTACAGTTTCTATTAGTACGAATGAATTCAAAATCTTATTTTATTTTTTGGGTATATTTCTCTTAGCAATTGACTTTTTGGTCAATTTTAATTTTTAAGTTGAAAACTTTTAGTTTCCTATTTTCAAATGTAATCGATTGACAATATAAATACATTTAAATTTAGGGACCTTCTTATCTGACTGTATTTTAAAATAACATCCTGGAGATTCAAATCTGAATAGTTTGAGTAGCTTAACCTATTTGTTTATATATTTATTATTTTCATTTTAACTTGATAAAAATACCTGAATATTTTATATTCACATAATTATTTTGTAACACTGCAAAGTCATTTTATAAACAGCTATGAAGGAATAAAGTTCTTTACGTATATTTAGTTAAGTATTTTTGTAAATTTTAATATTGAAGTAAGAAAATTATATATTGCCAATAGTGGGCATGGGGTATATTTTTAAAGTACCCTTTTAATCAAATGATTGAGTACACTTTCGGTCAAATGATTATGATATGTTTGTGTTTATAATGAAATTAGTTGAAGACAATAAAAATAACTTGTGACATTTCGATCAAGTAAATAAATAATTTTTCGTGCTCTTATTTTGCAGCATCGAGTTCCTAAAGAATATCATGATCGTGGACCTCGGATAAATTTGACTTTCCGATTGACATTTCCAGAATAAAGAGGCAAATATCATTGGCTTCTTTCAAAGGACTGATTATTTAATACTTATTTGATGCTTTTGCCAGGGTTGTTTGCTGTTCTTATTAAACTCTTTCAATTTGGGGAAAAATTCTCCATTATAAGTCGGTTCAAATATTTGAACCAAGGAGAAAAACATTTATACAATCTGAGGATTTCATCTTCAGATAAAGATCATGTAAAACTGATCAATAATACCAACCATCTCTTAAGAAGGAGATTCCACAGTTTTCAACATTTAATGGTTAAATAAAATAATTTATATTCGTAAGAAATATGAAAAAAACAGGATTATGATTTTGTGTTTTTTTTTATAACAATATATTTTTTGTTGAAATAACATTTATGCTAAATTTTTTAAATGTACATAAAAAGGTTGCATTATATTTTCTAGTTTTAATTCTATTAGTCAAAAGAACTTGATTTAATATGAATATAGTTTTCTTATTGTTTTTTTTTTCCTGTTGATATCCATTTTTTTTATTTGAGATATCAAGAAAGCCTAAAAAAGGAAAATGACTGAAAACCTAGTAAGACCTTATCTTACAAATGCTAATCCAAATCTCTTTCTGTATAAGCATTTTAGAATAAATTAACCTATTTTGACAGGTTATAAAAGCAAAGCAACTTATTTTTTAGATTACATTTAAAGGGATTTTTGAATTTTTATTTAAGAAATATTTGTTTGTATTTCAAGGTTAAAAGAAAAACAGAATCAGTTACTTATCTACATAGTAATCCTGTTATATCAAAATCTGATATAACACCTGTATTACAGACTAAAGTAAATATTCTTTTATAAAAGAACATTTGAAATTTTATGATTAGTTTCTGAGAGAAAAGATTCTGACAAGATGAGTTTTATTAGAACCTTGAATAAATTCTCACTGATTTTTCATGAAAAGTAATGTTACAAGTCACGAGTCAATTTATTTTTTAGCATTTTCATAAGAATGAAAGTGCTGCTCAGTCAGTCAGGCCATGTGTCATTGATTGGAATGAATGATAATCAAATGGGGTATTATCTGGTGAATACAACAGTTGGGATAGGACTTTACATTTAAGCATTTCCAAGTAGGTTTTCACCTGTTTTGGGACGTGAGACCTAGCGTTGTCATATTGCAAAATCACTTTGTTGTATCTCTGTTCATATAGCAGCTGTTTTTTCTTCAATACTTGGCTCAAATGCATCAATTGTAGTTGATTTTGGTTGGTTGGAGCAGTTCATAATAAACTACACCCAGCTGATCCCACTAAATGCAGAACAGAAGCTTTGAATCATAGATATTAGGCTTTGCAGCTGATGTTAACATTTTGAAACTGTTGCATGATCAACTCCTAATGCTTCTGCAAGTTCAGCTTGCACTTGTTATAATTCGTCAAGAAGTAATACCTCTAATTCTTCATCTTCAAACTTTTTCAATGCAATATATTCTTTATCTTCAACATCAAAATTATTAATGTCTAAACTAACCTCTGCATATTGTTTTTTAACAGAGCATGGTCACTGTAAGTCTCAACAAGAATTCTGTGTGCTTCAGTCACAGGTTACTTTTGAATAAAGTAGTGCAGTAAAATTCTTCGCTAATACTTTTTTTTTTTTTTTGAGCACAAAATCTGATATGTTTAACGCTATGCAAAACAAAGTTGTTTACACTTTTGTGAAATGGCAAACACAGTTTTTCAAGCTTGCTTATAGTACTTTCTTATAGCTGCATTACTGTCTGAAACTACATGCATACAGTTCTGGGAACACCATCTATTGGAAAACGGTGAGAACTTAATCAAAGTCCTAATAAAATGAAGATGATATCAGTTTTGAAGGAATGCAATATTGAGGATCAAACTTACTATATAAGTAGTTGTCTGTGAAACCAGTTTCCTAATTTTGGAACTTTATTAGATTCCATTTATAACAAATAAACTTTACAGATTTGTAGATCAAATCATATTCTCTTTCAAAAGAAAGCAAATATAATCATATACATAATTGTGTTTTGCTTTCTGGCAAATGTATAATAGTTTAGATACACATAATTTATACATTAAAATAGTTTTTGTTTTAAAAAAATAACTGACAAAAGTAACAAGATTTTAACCATGATAAAACAATGTCATTATATATAAGTTGATGTTTTGATTGTTTCTCTATAGTTTCAGTTAAATTTATCAAAAAAAATTAATATTGATTTTAGAAACTATTAAAAAAAATCTTTATTTTAAACACAATATACATTTTATAGGGATTATTGAAAGTAAAGATCAAATATTTTCACATTTGACTAGTAATGTAAAAGGAAATAAACAAAGGTATATCTTGTTTAGTGTCAGCAAATATTACCTATTTCTAGGATTAGGGCTTAAGAATTAAAAAGTTCTCCCTGCTTCAATAAAAGCTCTGATGAAGAATAAAAATGATTATGCTTATAATTTTTAGAGTTTCATTTTAGACTCACTAATCTAAAAGGAAAGAAAAACTATCCAAATTTGTAGTAAACATTTTATATCTATAAATAGGCACTATTTTTTATAGTTTCTTGCAGACTAAATACTTTCTTAACATAATTTAATGAATGTAAACTTTGCAGCACATTAAATATAAAAGTGCTGTTATATATTCATAAGATTTATGTTCACATATAGTCAGCATTTGAATTTCAATTTAAATGTAAGAAATATAGAATTTCAATTTAAGTGTAAGAAATATAGAATTTCAATTATAAAGACTGATTTTTCAGGGACTTTAAATAAGTCTCAAAAGGATTGATGTCCTTGATGTATGCAAGACAAGACATTGCAGAACAGAATTGCCTCCCTTAGTATTTGTTACTAAAAACCTTGGCTATCAGACTATTTTGAATGTTTGCACCAATATATATTATGTAAATGTTGTACATTTTTACTTACATATTTTAAAATTCATAAGTCGGAAAACCACCAAATGTTGTCCACTTAACAATAGGAACTGGAATATCTCAGCAATTTCTTTTAGAAATAATTTGAGGCAGAGATATTATCTTTTATGATGGAATTGAATACAATAACAGAAGGTAAAATATTTTTCCATTCTAACGAGTTTTAATGGATTTAAATGACTCAACTTTTATTTTTGATGAAATGTCACATATTAAAATTGATTCCTGTCACACAGTAGTGCAAAGAAAACTGTTTAAACTGACAAAAAAAAAAACGAAAATCAATAAAATTCAAATAATTTATAAGATTATTAAAAAAACACTTTATTAAAGAATATTTACATCATTTGAATGCTGATTAAAATTTTGAAACCATTTTATAAGTTTTAGGAAATTTGTTTTAATGAAAGTTACGATTACTTCTGCTTATGATTTGTTACTGTTTTTCACCTGAACAAGGCAGAATAAAATATACAAAAATAATGTACATAAAATATTTTGGCAAACAAAAATAAATTTATTCTAGTTTTGCACGCTTTTTAGCAATTTCAGACTCTGTGCCAAATTGGTAATAATGTGGAGCCAATTCATACAACCACTGAGGGTCAATAATTGTGATATCTCGCATGTAATCTTTTGAAGTTTGCACAATTTCATTAAAAATGACCCAATTGGGAGGTTTCTCTGTGTATAACACTGAAGTTGGGTGGATAGCTAACTTGTGCCCATCTCTCACTGTCCGATAAGTTCCATCATGATGCATACATGTAGCATTAGCAAAAAATCCAGCAGTGATGCATCTCTGCAGTGTCTGCACATTCTCAGCACATGACACAAGTGGCACTTTATATTTTTTTAGCATTTGTTTTAGTTGATCTCGAATGTTGACAGCTCGTCGTAGCCCTTTCACATTTATGTAGTTTTCCGCACACCATCGGGCACTCTGGTCATGTTTTAAGAATGCATTATAGACATTGACCATCGTCACATGATCACCCTCCTTCACACTGAATTTTGTTCTTGCACGTTCGGCAGCTCTCTTTTCATTGCTTGGTGAAACGAACACATTTTGTATTTGCATCATTGCTGCAACAGTCAGAGCCTCCTCCGAACATTGAAACTCTCCAGAGATGAGAAGCATTTTAGCAAACATTGGAGGTACTGGAAATTCTACCATATTCATTCCTAGTGGGGATGTCAATTGACTGTCATCATCGAGGGCTCCCAATGCAAATAGTAATTCCAGGCTTCGTACCATGTTCATAGCAGGGGGTGCAGATAAGAAATTAAAACGGAGAACATTGTTTACTCCTAGGGCTTTTAACTGTAAAACTACAGGGGATAGATCACTGCGTTGCATCTCTGGAATTGTAGCAGGAAGTAGTTTTCCGTACTCTTTTTCAGTGTACAACCTGTAGGCTCTCCCTGCACGTACTCGTCCTGCCCTTCCAGCACGTTGATCAGCTGATGCTTGGGATATAGGCACAGTAACTAAAGATTCAATTCCAGTGTTGGAGTTGTATGCACGTAGCTTTACAAAGCCACAGTCCACTACAAAGACTATGCCATTAATGGTGACTGAAGCTTCAGCAATGTTTGTTGCAATGACAATCTTTCGTGTGGTAGTAGCTGTTCTTTCAAAAACTTTCATCTGTTCTGATGCTGGTAGACTTCCATACATTCTCAAAACCTTCATTTTTATTTTTGCATCCTTACCAAGTTTACGGGCTTCTTGAATTAATTGTTGTGTAACAGTTTCCACTTCTTCCTGGCCTGTAAGAAAAGCCAAAATGTCACCATTGGGTTCATTATGGTGAATTTTCAAAATTGTCTCTGTTGTTGCTGTGACATAATTGGGTAAAGGATCAAGAGAATAATGAATATCAACAGGAAATGACCTTCCTTCAATTGTTATGATAGCAGCAGTGTCAAGTTTAATGTTGTCTGTTTTATTTGTATTGAAAAATGTTTTTATTTCTTCTGCATCGAGAGTTGCTGAAGCAACAATGATTCTTAAATCTTTTCTCTTGACCATTATTTTCTTGAGAAGACCCATTACAATATCGGTGTGTAAAGTTCGTTCATGAGCTTCATCCAACATGATGACACTATATTTAGACAAGAGTGGGTCAGACATGATCTCTCGCACTAGCATGCCATCTGTGAGAAACTTTACTGCAGTCGTCTTTGGATCAGTGCAGTCATCAAATCTAACATGGTATCCAATCTAGCAATAAAAGAAAAAAAAACCTTTATTCTTTAGTTAAATTTTTGAAATAAGGAATTACCATCGTTATACACTGATTTACTCAGACAAGTGTACTCGTTTTGTTTGTGAGTTACATTTCAGCCATACCCTTCAGTTTTTTTCAGACGTCTGTTGAAGTTGGTAACCTGAGAATTTGGAACTGAACACTTTATTCAATCTACAGGAATAGACTGTTCTCATTTTGCTGTTAATGCTAAAGGATTTCTTGTATCATTAAATTCTTCCTTTTTGTCCATATGATGTCACTTTTCTCTTCCCTTGAAATAGTGTATGATTTTTACATTACCCTATTCAAGGGTTGGACTCAGGACTACCAAGTTACTAGATGTACTTAAGCACATTACCTAGTGGATAAGGTTAGGTTAAGTGAATCTAGTTTCCTGGTAGTTCTGAGTTCAATCTCTGGATTGAAAAGAGCAAAAAGTTATATACACAACCAATATGAGAACACTAATCTGAGTAAATTTGCATACAATTAATTCTTCTTCAATTTTTGAATAAGTAGATAGAAATACACACAAATATTTATATTAAAAAAATGCTACACTACTTGCGCATTATCAGTATATAAATAAATGCAATATTTTTCTGTTTGTCAACATTATGTCATCTCTACTTGGCATAATTATATGTACAATTGTCTAACTACTGGTTGTATACTTATCAAAATTTAATTTCAAACTGATTTGGGTACAGCTACACCACACTTAAAATTACAATATTTGCAACATGTTTAAGTATAGATCTACAGGTTTTTTAAAAGTTGTTTTTATTATTTTGAGTGATTACAATTTTTCAAATTAAGGCTTAATCCAGTGCAATGGAAAGATGCATTGAGGTGCAAATTTATTCAGAAAAATTGTTATAGGAGAAAGTGTGGCATAGAAATAAACATTATACAGAAGCTATTAATAAAGAAAGAGAAATAGCAGCAAAGATAGCCAAGGTTGATAGCAAATGTTTTAGCAGCTAGATAAAGATGGTGCAGGTGGGCAAGTATAGCAGCAGGTAGGAAATAAAAACATTGGGTTTAAGACTCCCAGTTCTAGAATTGGGATTGTCTCATGAAACAATAGCCTCGTGTTAGTTCATGAATTTGGTGACATTGTAATTTTGATTTCAACTTTTAGACTGAGTAGAATATTGGAAACAGCAATCACTGAGCATTAGTAAAAAGGGATCAATATGAAATAAGTCATTCTTATCAGACTGTTAGGGAATGAGAACATTTTACCATCATAGATTAAATAAAGGGTTCAGTTTGAAATTCCATGAAGGTTATTAATCAGACTGATAGACCCCTGAAGAAAACTGGGGAGCACAACAGTTGAAACATAAAAGATGAAGACATTACTCTCAATATAAATAGTGTTACACTATCTTTACTAGAGGCATATATTTTGGGAAAACATCGATCAAGCTGATACAAAACTAGAAATTCCATCATTCATATTTTTGAAGCAGTCAGAAGGTAGATTCATCCTATTAAAGGTTATCTTAAGTGAAAGAGAAGATCATAAATCACAATTATAATTGAATTGTGTCATTCATGTTTTAAACCAATCAAAAAGAGAACATGAGTATCTAGTCAACTGACAGCCAAAAAAACGTTTTCCCCAAAACAATATAAAATAGATAAATATTAAGATCTCTGAAAATATTTGTCAATACTTATGAGATATTTTAATTATTTACTACACTATTTACATTGTTTGGACTTTTGGCCCTCATCTTCTTTTGCCCATATTCCTTAATATTTCTATATTTCTGAGATTAGATATTTTAATTATTTACTACACTATTTACATTGTTTGGACTTTTGCCCTCATCTTCATTGCCAATATTCACCTTCAATATCTGTCTATATTTCTGAGATGAGATATTTTAATTATTTACTACACTATTTACATTGTTTGGACTTTTGCCCTCATCTTCATTGCCATATTCACCTTCAATATCTGTCTATATTTCTGAGATGAGATATTTTAATTATTTACTACACTATTTACATTGTTTGGACTTTTGCCCTCATCTTCATTGCCATATTCACCTTCAATATCTGTCTATATTTCTGAGATGAGATATTTTAATTATTTACTACACTATTTACATTGTTTGGACTTTTGCCCTCATCTTCATTGCCATATTCAAAATGCTTTGGCTTTGTACACTCTTCCCTTTGTCAGGTGATTGGAACAATCTACCCCGGTAGACGAAATAAAGGGTTTAGTTTGAAATTCCAATCACCTGAAGAAGGCTGGAGTATATGATAGTCAAAATATTGTGAATATGGCAACAAAGATGAGTATAACACCCGAAAAATATCTCCAATATTTGGTTTGACTTCATAGGATAGAGCAAAAAGCAAGTAATTTAATTTGCTCATTTTCATCTCACCATTTTTTTTTTATTACTGTGATGACTGTTTATATTTTTAATCCGTTTTTAGCTATGATAAAACTTGCTGATGAGTCAGATGCCCATTTCAAATGGGGTAAATTTTTATAATATATTTAACACACACATACGCACGTGAATTCTTAAGTGCTCTTTTAAAAAAGATTTGCTGTGTACTTTTCATTTACATTTTAGAACTCTATACTAAATTCTTTGTTTAAAATTATAATACATCTTCAATTCTCAATTGTCTACAAAATCAACTTCATTAAAAAATGAATACATATCTAATTGCATTCATTGAATATTTCAGTTTATTTTAACAGTAAATATGATAGACATAATTTCTTGTTCTGGATAATTTCATTATAACTCTTTTTGCTACTCGCACTGTAACGTAACAAAAACAAACAAAACTTTCTAAATCTAAGTAAAATGCAAAGAAAGCGTATTTGTCATTGTGTTCTTATCATTAGCAGCGTGAGAAAGAGACCAAACTTTTTATTTGTATGAATAACATTTTTTTATTAATTTATAAAATATATGTTTGACGTTTTGTTTTTTAAGAAGTGAGAGGAATTACTAGAAAGTAGTATAAATTTTGTTCAGCATGAATCAAACTTTTCAATCATCAAACTTCTTTAATGAAGTCAATGGAAAATAAAACAAAGTATTTAAGTGAATGAAAAGGTTAATCCTAATATAATATTCTATGATTTTAGTTTCTTTTAATACTTGAACGAGATACTTCTTTTGATGAACTTACTTTAAACTTCATTTTTTAGAGTAAGTAAACAATTAAACATTCCCATGCTTTTTAAATTGTGTTGCATATGAAATCTGAACATTACATATTTCTTTAAATTTTATTTTCACGATTAACTTACAAAGTGGGAGACGGAAAAGTGTTTGGGTTCCCAACTTTGCAAAACCTGAACAAATATAATTTTTAAAAATATTTTTTTGAAGTTTTCGTGTTTGTGCCGAGTACTTTACGCTAAAATGTCTGTTCGACCTCCATATAGTTATCGACCTTTAACTTGAAAGCGTAAAATTGTACTGAAAAAAAAAATAGAATCAATCAGCAAAGATGTTTATTGTTATTTAAATTTATAAGATTTGAATATATTTGGTACCTTTATGTTAAATTTAGAAATTTGACAAATACGAGTTTATCTTTCATGCTGTTATTTAAAATTTAATGATTGCCACAATTGATTGTCACAAAGTACGATTTGCTTTTTTTTTACCAGTATGTTCTCTAAAATAAAAAAATAAGAAAGAAGTATTTATTTATTATAAATTAAAATGTGATTTTTCAAATCTGGCACTGAAAAGGTATTAATTAGTATCATTATTTTATTACCTCATCACCTAGTAAGGTACCACGTTCTTCAGCCACTCGTGTAGCCAAAGATACAGCGGCTACTCGGCGTGGTTGACAAACACCGATTACCCGTTCCTGGCTGGCCCATCCTGCCTCAAGTAAGTATTGTGGTATCTGTGTACTCTTGCCAGAGCCTGTATGTCCTATCACTACTAAAGTTGGATAGTTCTCTATCAAGTAAAGGATATGGGTCCGCACGGAGAAGACGGGCAATTTTTGTCGTTGATGCTGGATGGAGAGAGATGCATACGGGTTAAATATGACGTATTGTTCCCCAGAATCTGATGTTCGTTCTTCTTCTAACTTAAGTCTTGGATCTTCGTCCCCTGGACGCCAAAATTTTGCCCGGAATGATGTCATTTTCAAACAAAAACAATGAACAGTGGCTTCTCTGTCAATATATCATACAAATTATCCATTTAAAATCAAAGAGAATGTATTTGATACAACACCGACTAAAGGTTTGCGGTGAGAAACCAACAGAAGACTACAATGTAAAGAATACGGCCGGATTAACGATACCAATAAGTTTAATTCAAACAGGTGAATGCAACTCGGTTAAAACACAAGGATATCAATTAAATGTATTTATTTCTTAATGATTTAATCTTCCTTATGAGGAACATACCACTTAAAAAATGAAAAAAGGAATGCATTTGAATTTTTTTCTCATGGTATGGTAGTAAGATCAAATTAAAAATTATATTTATAGGTTTCATTTGCAAATTTTGCATTAAAATAAAATCAACCTGCCGTAAACTATTGGGCTCTTATAATTATAATTTATTTTAAAATCGAGGGACGAAATAGCTGTAGTGTACTCTTATTTCCCCACAAAAATGAGATAAAAACCATTTTTACATGAAATGATTTTTCGCTTTAGTGTGAAAAAGTCACGAATCCCTATAACATCTATTCTAAAACGTAGTTTCCACCTAATATCAGATCAGTTAAGTGCTATACATGATACATACTTGGGCGATCATGTCTCGAAAGAGACATAGCTGACCGGGCAGATGTTCCCCTGCGTGTGTATCATTACGAACCACTGAAAATTGATTTAAAATTGCAACGTGTGCTGTAAGGTGGATATATAGACTCTTAGACCGTTCAAATTCATGAAACGAGAAATCGCGCACATACCTTGGTTACCTTGGGAAAAGCATGAATCCATTTCTTGCTATCCATGAAAAGCATTGTTATTCTCAAAAATTGTTCATGCATAGAAATTTATATGATAAAAAATGTAAATTATGTAAACATAATTAATAGGTAGAAATAATACAATATACTAAGCTTGTTTATTACACTTTCTTTTGAGGGTTAGTGTTTAAAAAAGAAGAAAGTTACTAACACGTTCTTTTTAAATAAACAAAAACCTGCCATAATGAAGTCAGTTGGTTAGTAAAAGTAGCTGGGATAATATGTGATGTGTAAGACTTTGTATATGTAAGGCTAAGAAGATCTAATGGTGTAAATAAATCGTCAAAACGAAGCCCGACAGTTTATAAAGATATATGTATAAAATTTGTTTTCCAAAAATTGGTTTAAATAGGTATATTTTATGAGTTTTTAACCAATGAGGAAAGTAAGTTGCGATCATATAATATTAAATTTCTGATTTATTTTTGAAGCCTATGTATGGCTATTTAAGAAGTTTTGCGTGTCAGACAATCAGAAGGGTTTTAGCTTTCATTGGGGAAAGTCGTTGACAGTTTCTGGGAACTGAACTTAGAAGAAGAAAATATAGAAAGCAGAAGGGTTTTGGCATTTACGAGGAAGATGTATGCTTGTTCTCGGATCTGAACAAATGAAAAAATAATAACCGACGACGATGGAAAAAAAAAAAAAAAAGAAGCTGAAAGAAATAGAAAAGGTGAAGTAGGGGGCGGTCAGCCATGTCCGGTACAACGCCAATTCACAAACATAGCCGGAACTGCGCACAACTTAAGGTTTATCAGAAAGTCACCAGAAAATGGATTTGTGGAAGAATAAAAGTGTTTCATTTGTAAAATAAGTGGAATTTTATTAACAGAACAGAATAACATCAATTTGTAGAAGTTAAATGTTTAAAGAGAAAATTATTCTCAATCACTGAAACAAGCAATGAGTTTCTTTTAAAAACTTCGAGATTATTTTTCTCTATTTTACACCTCTTTTCATTAATAAGTAATTTGTATGAATAATACATTTTTCAGCTTTATACATTAAGCCCGTTGTCTTTCTTTTCGTTATTTCTTTCACATTTTGATTTCTTTAGAATTTCTTTCTAGTAAAACAAATGTGACACGAAGGAGAAGTTTTCAATTGAAAGCAAAATGATTTGTGCATCCCCTTCTCTCGTTTGAAGATTTTCTGAAGCTGAGGTTAATGAAACGAATACTTGAATAACTCCTTGAAATCCGGTTTTCATTGCACGAATAGCTTCGTAACGTGCACTCTAACGAGTGTTTACTGTTTACCAAACGCTTCATCATAACCTTCACATGCAAAGAAAATTTTTCACCGGTGATTAGAAGAGGAGAAAAATGTGTAGAAAGTCTCTCAACTCAATCACCCCGAAAATGTAATGGCACTTGCATTCGAAGCTGAGGCATGAACACCGCATAAATTCAGACTATGATTAGAAAAAGGTACAAATTTAGCTATCCCCCACTTGTGCTTTTGAACACCACCATGGACTTCAGCTATATTAGCCGCACTGTCAAATCCTATCCTTCTACATTTTTTTTAAATAAATTTTTTTCTTTCTCCAGTCGATCCTAAATAAGCTTCTTGATATCATAAGCTGTCTTCACATGCTTAGTGATAAAACCAGTGATTCCTGCACCTCCACTTTGTTTTCAGCAACGGCATATGGACAAATGAAACTCATTTGCTCAGCATGAGAAATGTCCGGCGTTCCTTCTAGTATGATTACAAAATAATCGGCTTTTTGAATTCGATTTAATGTATTTTCCTTTACGTGGTTTCCCAAGATATGAATGAATTCATTTAGGAATTTCAGTGACAAGTACCACCGGTTGTCATTTACTTCTTTCAAGTAATGCTTTAGAAGAACAGAATCATACTTGCTCATATGTTCAACAAATTGTAGAAAGTTACCTTTATTGGAACTATATACTATATTCTTCATGAACTCTAAAAGGCAGGTTCTGTTTCGTCAAAAACTTCACGACATCAAATATCCGCGTTAAAACCTGTCTCCAAATCTCTTTCTTTCATAGTTCTTGTAATTTATTACCTTTATTAAGGGTAATTTCCAACGTCTTCCACTCCTTGAAAGCTCTTTGGTGATCAGACGAATTTCTATGTTCAGGCATTTTTTGAATTAAGCTTCCAGAATTTTGAAATCCTAGATTTCTTTCTAGACTTGATTTGCGTTGCTCAGTCTTTAAGAAGAGGCGGTAGCAGAAACAATAAAGAGATTTGCTCGTCTTTGAGTATAGCAACCATGATTTTAAAACAGTCTCTCCATTCTCCATAGTTTTGTAAAACTTGTTTTAGCATTAGTCTCGGACTATTTTTCTCCTGGTCTTACAGTCGGAGCAAACGGTTCATCTTTGTTTTTAAACTTTTTAGGTCTCAATGTTACAAGACCAACAAGCAAGTTCGTGGCAAACATGTGATGTCTTCGTACACAGTAATCTCTGTGTTTGGCTGTTTTATTTCTTTATTTTCTATAACGTCATCAGTTTCTATTTATATCTGTCATATTTATACCTGTCTTTATCGCTTGCACTGAAGCTCTCTTCCTTTGGCACATCATCATTGTCACCTTCAATTTCTTTAATAACGTTAATTCCTGCAGGAAATTTTTATTCAACTTTTATTTTTATATTTGTCTCTACCATATTCACATTTTTACATGTTCCTCCAATCCTAGTTCCGATTTACTTTCAGCATCCTCGCATTTACCTTTTTGCTTTAACCCTCTGGGGCCATTCGTATCATATTTGATACAGTATGAAAACAAGCCTTGAAAGAAATATTTTCCTGAAAATTTTTTTAAGAGAAATATTTTATAAATTTCAAATGAAAGCAGTACTGACTGCTCAGTCAATGAATACCAAATGTTTCCTTATAGGGAAATACCAAATGTTTCCTTATAGGGAAATACTGTATCAAATATGATACGAATGGCCCTAGAGGGTTAACTACATATTTCTTCTGTAGAAAAACATCTAAAGATGCAGCACATTTTTCCTAGCGTTCTCTGGTAGCTTTCAACTTACTACCCAGTTTTTTCTCGGTTCCACTGGTAGGAAAAATTCTTCTAATAACCCACAGATTACAAATTTTCTATTTATATGAAAATGTGTGGCGAAAGAGGCACTTACAACAGAATATGAAACCGCTCATTTAGTATACTTATCCTAACCATTAAGCTATAGCTATAAACTTCTTTAGAATTATAGTTTTGATATCACACATTTTTATATAGAATTAATCGATTAATTGGGCGCTCAAATCATAATTGTCCTAATTGTACAACGTATAGTTTTCGAATTACTCAATGTAGTCATAAAAGAATATTAAAAATATTAGTTAATAATACAAATTAATTAAAATTAATAATTAATTAAAAGTGTAAACAAATAAATATTATAATCGTCTAGGTTTCTAGACCAGTTTATTTTAATAAAAACCAGACAGTTTAAAAAATTATTACATTATGTTTGTAAAAATTCCTATTTTTAGAATTGGTGGTTAAAAATCCGTCAGACTTATTTCTCTTTAGATGTATTGTTTCAAATTCATTTTTTGAATTTAAAAAATATGTACTATTTCTATTTATTATCCAATCAAAAAGCGTGGGCATACAACCTCGTAAATTTGAAGTTCAGGTCTGTCTGTCCAACAGATAAGCTTCAGAAGTTATACAGCAGAAGATAGTGAAAAGTAGCGGAGTCTGCTACTTGTAGAAGGTTTTCAAATTTTAAAGGAAATGAAATCTTCAAAGAACCAAATATTTCAACCAAGATGAATTGACGCAAAAATGTTCTAAAGGCAGAATAAGGATTCAGAAGGAAAATTGATTTTTGGCTGCCTCCTGAGAATCATGCTCAAAAAGAGGCTAAACAGTTATTATTTGAACTGTTTTCTATAAAGAAAAATGATAAAAGATTATACGATCCGTTTATCTGCGAAATCTGTGCCGTCTTAACCACGGATTATCTGTCTTTGGCCAAGGTTGTAATTTCGTGGTATATGATTTTGCTGCGAGAACACAACCGCTAAAGGCTTTTTTTTATAATCATATCGCCCCAACCAAGGCATTTTACTGCCACTGTTTTGCAGGGGGTTACATAGGAGGAAAGTTATGAGAAAATGTGACAGTTTATAGGGGGTGTCAGGAAGTGGGTAAGAGAGGGATGAGAATATTGATGAGAGTGGAGTGGACGGAGAAAGAAGCATGAACAGAGGATGCAGGTTAGTGAAATAGGAGATGACTACTGACTTTACATTTAAATTCTTGGAGATTGTAGCTGTCGAGGAAGCAAGTAAATGGAAGGGAATTTCACAGGCGGGAAGTGCGAGAAAAGATGGAGTAGAATTTGCGTTTACCTTTTATTGATTTCACAGTAAAAGGGTGGGACCTAGTTGCTAACTTTGTGGCTCGAGTAAATTCATATATAGGGGGCATCAGTGAGCTAAGTTCATCGGAGCAGAAGCTGTGAAAGTATTTGTAGATGAAACACAGGGAAGCCACATTGTGCTGGTGAGAAAGTGACTGTTTCTGAGCTGCCAAGTCGGGATCGATCACATTACAGATTCCTCGTTGTATTTTGTCAAGGACACCTAGGTGGATAGAAGGAGCACCCGACCAGATATGGCAGCAGTATTCAATGCACGGGGAGATGGTAGATTTATATATGTGCAGAATTGTTTCAGACGGGAAAAACTTGCTGGCCCTGCACAGAGAACCGACTTTCTTAGCAGCGGATTTAGCTATGGATTCTATATAGCCATTCCATTTGAGGTCTGTTGTGAGAGTTTACTAATTTTTCAATGTTTTGATTCATTTTAGTCCAATATACATAACTTCTCATAAGAGATTTCATCCTTGAAATTCCCGAATGTCCGCGATTAAATTCATTTAATATTTGCTTTTGCAATATGATAAATATTATTCTTTGTGCAATAGCTTACTCACTATGTGACGGATTTTAAGTTTGGATCTCGTTCTAAAAATCGTCAATCTTTTTATTTTCGAAATAAACATGTCTTGCTCTGTTTTTACTTCTATTTCATCTGGGGTAACTGGTAGTTCGAGTACTACATTGCATAATATATTTATAATTCCTATTTCATTTTTAATGCTGCAATAACAGTATCCTCAACCAAATGATTCAGTATTTTTAGGTATCAATGTTGATAAGCCATTCGCATGTTCTAATTTTTTAAAGCCCCAAATTGATAATAGATGTCTGTGGTTTGTCTGTAAACGAAAACTCCTTTCGTGTATAAATGTGTGATTTTTTTTCACTGCCAATCAATAATATTGCTAACGCCTATTTTTCGATCTTTCTGGAGATTGTTTTAAACACATAAGCTTTAGCTTTTACAGACTTTCTACGAAATGAAACGTTGCAAGTAATAATAAACAATTTCTCAACCGAAAACGCCATATGCTATTTTCAAAGTTCCTTTTTATATAGGTTTTTTATTTGCTTTCCACGTGACTTTGTTGATTATTATTGTGATATCACTACCAGTGTTTGATTGCATTTTTACATCCACCTTATTAATTTTCACATACATAAATTTTCTCTGGTTTTCTGCAATTATTTTTTCTGCCTCAATGCTGTATACGAAATTTTTTCCGTAAAAGTCTTTCGTTGCTTTAGTTTTACAGTATTATTTTTTATGTCCTACTTTTCCACAAAGGTAGCACTTTAAATTCTCAAAGGGACAGTTGTCTCCGAGATATAACCTTCCGAATCTAAAACATGGATTAATTTTTCTTTTTCAACATTTTCTTTAGCTTGTATATATGCGGATTCTTTTTCTTTATTTTCCTCCGTATCGCGTCTCAGATTTAGGATTCTCGGATATTCGCCTGATAGCTCTTGGAACTCTGGGTATTTACCAGAAACATTCTCACTGAGATCGGATATGACACAAGTCCGGTTTTCAATGTGGGAATTCAGAGCCCTTAAGCTTGTGCAAAAAAATCCCGCATAAAGCAAGATTCTGCTCTTTGGCATAGCTTCGTCTGGGTTTCTCTTCAGAAGAAGGCAGAGAGTCCGACAAGGTAGTCTTCGGGTGGAACGCTGACACAGAACTCTCTTTGAGTTCTTTATTGAAGACGTTTTGCCTAATTCATTTGTTTTACCGGGATGTCTTATTTATTCCACAACAGTATGTAAAAGTAATTGTTTTCTGTATTTAAAATTTATTTGTCTTTTTTAACAATTTTAACTGAAACGAAGATGCCTCAAAATTTTATACTTTCAAGTTTTATGTAGGAGGCAAAAAGTGAAAGTAAATATGACTTTCGTTATTATAAATTAATTTAGTTACAATCGTTGTACTCGGACCAAAGTCCGTGTATAAAAAGGCCCCATGATTCAGACTTGATATAAAAATAAAAAAAAAGAAGAATAAATGAGAGAAATTCACACTTCTACGACTGTCATAAGCGTCAATAATTTTACATTATTCGGACTATTGTCCTCATCTTTGTTGCCATTTGTACGACATTTCGGCCGTTGTACGCTCCGGTCTTTTTCAGGTGTTAGGAATTTCGAACCGAACCTTTTATTACAATCACTGGGTATATGAACTCCATTCTTTGCGGGAAGCCTCGATTGGAAGTCATGTTATCTCCCTCTAACCCTGTAAGTTACTTGTTCACCCCTCCTGTAGCTTAGTATTGAGCTCACAAATATAAATACTGTAAATACTATCTCATCTCAGAAATATAGACACATTTTTGCACTATTTACCAGACTAGCGCCCTGAGCGTGAAATAGTTTAATAAAATTGTTTAATTTTTTCGATGGCTATTATTAAAGCCACGTTTATAATGGTATTTTAAGGACTGATTTTATTTATAAAATGAAATTTAAATATAAAGCGATGTTTTTGCTATGTACATTTACTGCACTTGAATAACTTCAAGAGGAAAATACCCTTTAGTCTTTGTTGAAATTATAAACATAGTCTAGTCTGGTGCAGGGCCACAAATGTAACAGAGCACCAAAAATTATCTAAATCACAAACCATGGCTTGTATTTTTATTGTACAGAATGTAATGGAATTAATATAAAAAAGCACAAATTTAACTAATATAAACAAGCTCAAAATCATTTGTTGGTATAAAAAGTACAAATTGATTTAAAGTAAAACAAACATCAATTGAATTAATATAAAAAGGCACAAATTCAATCAATACAAAATAAACACAAATTTAATTAATATGAATCAAGCGTATATTAAAGTAATATAAAAAACTGAAACAAGCACAAACTGAATCCATATAAAATATGCACAAATTTCATCATTGATTTAATTAATTTAAATCAAGCATAAATTGAATCAATATAATAAGAGTAAACAGTCGCTCCTATCACCCGATCCTTACTCCTTGAACAAGAGTAGAAACTCATTCCTTATTTCCTGTTTAGGAAGAGGCTCCCGGTTTTTTTCGTTTTCTCAGGTCTTAATAGTGGTGATGTCACGATTTTTTGTGATGTGTGTGGATGGTGGTAACGGTTCTTCATACTGAGGGTACCGGATTGGCAGTTTTCTGTTTGCTGCTTCCGACTGGTAATAAGAAGCCCGGACTCTTGTAGAGCGTCTTGAGAGACTGCCCTGATCAACAGTTGAATAATATTGGGGTTCTTGTAGTACCATGTTGCTCATGGATGGGTGTCCCTGCAAGTGCCTTTAGCAGGTAACTCTGAAGTCACATAATGCTACAGCCTGTATCAATTCTTTTCCTACACATGTTGCATTTGACAACCGACTGCTACTTACCAAAATAACTCTAACTCATAACAGCACATAATCAAAGATATAAAACTATCCCCCTAAAAAAAAACCCAAAACAAAAAACAAACAAACAAAAAAACAAAACCCAAACAACAAAAAAACAAAAAAAAAAAATATCTAAACCTCTCAACATCCCTTTCTCTAATGTCCGGGGTATCTATACTAACCTTTGCAATGTGGAATCGTTCCTCTACGAAAGGTTCCCTGACATCCTAGCTCTCTGCGAAACTAATTTCAATCCTACAATTACCTCCTCTGATTTCTCGATTCTTGGATACCTTCCTCGCTTTAGGAAGAACTCAAATGTCCATATGAATGGCCTGTGTGTTTTTGTCAGCGAGCATCCTCCGATGGCTAAGGAGATTTCTCTTGAATCACATGTCCACTACTACATGTGCCTCCGCCTCTCTCTGCTAAACTCAGTAAGGTATCTCTCCTTTCTCTACCGCTTCCCTTCCTCTCCTGACTGCCGCATTCTAGATAGGATTTCAGACAAGGCTTTTTCCATTCACCCATTTGCTAATGTATCTGTGTTCAGTGACTTCAATACTCATCATGCCAAGTGGCTGAAAAACCCTGTCACTGATCTTGCTGGAGTCCAAACGCTGAACTTCTCAATCGGTCTTTTACGCTCTCATGCATGGGGTTGATTCCCCACGCGTTTTCCTAATAATCACAATAGACATGTTTCTCTTATAGATCTCTTCCCTTCTCTATCTCAGATTCTTGCCATGCTGTGCAATTCTGCCATCTTGGCAACTCGAGTCATGCTGTGGTATCAATAACTATGACTTTCTACTCACGTTCTATTCAGGAACCTCTTAACAGCAGAATATCTTACTGCTATCAACGAGCGGACTATGACTAGTTTTGTGATTTCATTTGCAATGTCCCTTGGAACAAAGTTTTTAGTCTCCTTGTTCAAGACTACGCCTCTGAACTTTTTTCCTGGGTGGAAGCCGGCATTGATGCTTTTATTTCAGAAAATTTCGACTTAAACCTCGTTTATCTTCTTGATTCTCCCCTTCTTGCTCAGCAGCCATCGTCCTCAGGAATCACTTCTTCCTGTTTTATCGGAGCGACATGTCTGATCACAACAAGCGCTTCTTTGTCTCAGCTCGTAATAAATGTAAGCGTGTCCGAAATTATGCTATTGTTTGCTGATATAATGCAGCAGCGTATGGCATTTTGCAAGTTTGGTTCCAAAGATTACTGGCGGCTCTGCAAGAGTGTGCTGAACAACAGAAAACTCTTGGTCCTTCCTCTATTTAATCAATTCGAGGTCCTCATATTCATATCAGACAAGGTTGGGTACTTTGCTCGCAAATTCTTATCCAACGTTACAAGGGGTAATGGAATTCCAGTCATTGTCCTAAAGAAATGTGCCCCTGAGCTAGCTCCAGGTCTCTCTAAACTCTATAACTATTGCCCCACTTCTTCCTGCTTTCCTGCTTGTTGAAAGTGTTCTTCTGTAGTTCCTCTTTTCTCTCTGACAAACAATATTACTTTTCCAGGTCTACTGATGTGCTAACGACCATCACTGAATACATATACTAGACCCTTAAAAAGAACGGCGGAGATCGATCTGTTCCTCTTGATATTTCGAAAGCATTTAATAAGGTTTGGCATGCCGGCCTTCTGTGCAAGCTCAAGTGCTACAGTATTTCTGAACGATTGCTTGATTTAATCCAATCGTTCCTATTAAATTGTGAAATGAAGGGTGTTTTGAATGGACAAGCTTCCAGATCCTTTTCTAAAAACGCGGGGTCCACTAAGGCTCTATCCTAGGTCCTACGCTCTTTCTGATCTTCAGCAATGATCTTCTTGATGTAATCAGTTCCCAAGTAGGCATCTATGCAGATGACACCTCTATTTACGCCCGTCCCAATAAGAAATCAACCAAAGCTGACAAAGTAAACCTGGCTGATGCACTTCAAAAGAACCTCTAATCTGTGACTGAATGGGGGTAGAAAATGGCTCATAAATTTTGATGTTCTCAAAACGAAACTGCTCTCCTTTAACCACCTAGAAAAATATTCCTGCCTATCATCAAAATCATGCTAGTCTCCTAGAGAGCAACGCACTGCGCTTCCTTGGCCTCACTCTCTCAAATGACCTCAAATAAAATGACAACATGGAATCCATAGCTGCATCTACAGCTAGGAAGGATGGGTCACTGTGTCAAGCCAAGAAGTTTTTCTCGTCAGAATCCATTTTGCACATTTATAAATCTACCATTCGTCCGAGTATTGAATACTGTTGCCATATCTTGTCGGGTTCTGATATTCATCTTGAGGCTCTTGACAAAATCCAAAGGAGGATCTGCCATATAATCGATCCTGACTTGGCAGCCCCCCTTCAGTCACTTTCTCATCGACGTGATTTTACTTCCCTCTGTCTTTTATGCTCGTAATTTTTATGGTAACTGCTCTGACTAGATTTTTCCCTGGTACTCCGAACACATGTATTTACTCTTGCTACTAGATTTGCGTCAAGGTCCCACACTTTAGCCGTCGGAATAGTTTAATGTAACCGCCTATTCTACGCTACCAGTTTCTTTTCTCGCACTTATCGTTTATGGAACTCAATTCCATTTGCATTCTTCCCTGATAGTTACAATCTCCGAAAGTTTAAATGATACGTCTTGCCATCCTTTATCTACTTGATTTCCACTCATCTCTTATCTTTTCTTCGACATCCCCTGTAACATTTTTATACTTTCACTGTAACTCACTGTGCACCGGTAGCATTTCTGCCTTGCTTTAAGTTGAAAAGATTATAAAAAATATATAAAACAAGCAGAAATTAGAACAATATAAAAAATGCTGAAATTGAATTAATATAAAACAAGCATAAATTAAATCAATATAAAACAGGCAAAAAATTGAACTAATATAAAACAATAACATATTGAAATAATAAATAAGAAACATAAATTGACTTAAAATAAAACTAAGCCTAATTGAATCATTTTAAAACAAGAACAAACTGAATCAATATTAAATACGCAGAGATTTAATCAATATAAAAAATACATATTGAATCAGTATAAAACAAGCAGAATTTAAACTAATATAAAATAAGCAGAACTTGAATCAATATTTAAACATGCTGAAATTGAATCAATATAAAACAAGCAGAACCTGAATCAATATAAAAAAGCATAAATTGAATCAATATAAAACAAGCAGAAATTGAATCAGTATTTAAACAAGCTGAAATTGAATCAATATGAAACAAAAAGTACATAAATCAATATGAAAGAAGTAGAAATTGAATCAATACAAAACACAAAGAAATTGAATCAATATAAAACAAGCAGAATTTGAATTAATAAAAAACAAACAAAAATTGGATAAATATAAAACAAGCAGAAGTTGAAATAATACAAATCAGGCAAAACTTGAATCAATATAAAACAAGGAAATCTTGAATCAATATAAAACAGACATTGAATAAATATAAAACAAACTGAAGTTGAACTGACATAAAGCAGGTAGAATCATTATAAAAGCAACAGAAATTGAAATAATACAAAACAAGTAGAATTTTATTCAATATAAAAAACCATAAATTGAATCAATATAAAAAAGTAGAAATTGAAGCTATATGAAAGAAACAGATATTGAATCATTATAAAATAAGCAGCAATTGAAATAATACAAAACAAACAAAATTTGCATCAATACAAAACAAGCATAAATTGAATCATTATAAAACCAGAAGAATTTGAATTAATACAAAACAATAACATATTGAATTAATATATAAGAAACATAAATTGAAGTAATATAAAACAAAGGCATATTGAATCCGTTTTAAACAAGCACAAACTGAATCCATATAAAATGCGAAAGGATTTAAACACTATAAAAAGGACATATTGAATCAATATAAAATATGCAGAAATGGTATTAATATAAAACAAGCAGAAACTGAATCAATATAAAGCAAGAACATATTGAATTAATATAAAACAAAGGCATATTGAATCAGTTTAAAACTAGCACAAATAAAATACGTAAGGATTTAATTAATATAAGAACAACAATATAGACAATTTGAAAAACAACAACCGCAAATTGATGCAATATAAGACATGCAGATAATTAATACAAAACTAGTGCAAATGGAATCAATACAGAACCAGCACAAATTGAAGTTGTACATATGAAGAACTCATTTATTCAATGTAAGACAAAGACAAATTGAATAAATATATAATAAGCACAAATTCGAATTAATATAAAACAAGCAGAAATTGAATTAATATATAACAAACGTCAAGTGAATTAATATATAACATGAAAAAAAAAACCCATTGAAGTGAGAGAGAAATCATAATATTGACAATGAAAATTATGAAGCAGAATAATTGAAAACAGAACTTTGGTGATAATAAAAATCAATAAATAAACAGAATTAAAAGAAAAAAAACAACAACATCCAGACAAAGGACAATGATGTCTGTTGACGAATAATACAAATAGAACCGTCACGGTAAAATATCCTAAATCTTTGGAACATTTCGCACCAAACATTTTTCATGCGTTCGACAGAATTTGGCATGCTGGCCTTCTATGTAAACTGCGGAGCTATGGTATAACTGGACATTTGTTTCAACTAGTCCAGTCATTCCTCTCTAACCGCACAATGAAGGTGGTATTAAACGGACATGCCTCCCAGAACTACCATACAAACGCAGGTGTCCCCCAAGGCTCCATCTTAGGTCCTACACTCTTCCTGATATACATTTATGATCTCCCTGATTCCATAAGAGCCCAAGTAGGTTTGTACGCCGTTGACACTACAATTTACTATCGCCTCCTACAAAAATCTGGTGTAGGCGTCAAAGCTAACCTCGCAGCCGAGATTGAAAAAGACCTCCAATCCATATTGGACTGGGGTAAGAAATGGCTAGTAAATTTTAATGCTTCTAAAACGAAGCTACTCTCAATTAACCATCATCGACAATCTTACCTACCTCCCATTAGCATGGACCAGGCTTGCCCCCCAGAGATTAAAACACTACGCCTCCTTGGTCTCACACTTTCAGCGGGCCTCAAATGGAATGACTATATCGAATCCATTGCTAAATCCACTGCTATGAAAGTCGGTTCTCTGTGTAGGGCCCGGAAGTTTTTTCCGTCTAAATCTATCCTGCACATTTATAAATCTACCATCCGCCCGTGCATTGAATACTGCTGCCATATCTAGTCGGGTGTCCCTGCTATTCTCCTCGGGCTTCTCGATAAGGTTCAGAGGAGGGTCTGTAATGTGATAGATACCGACTTGGCAGACCGCCTGCAGTCTCTCTCCCACCGGCGCGACGTGGCTTCCCTGTGTCTCTTCTATAAATGCTTTCACGGCTTCTGCTCCGATGAACTTAGATCACTGGTGCCCCTTAAATACGAATTTGCACGAGATACTACATTAGCAACTAGATCCCACCCTTTTACAGTGAAACCGATAAAATGCAACCGCAACTTCTACTCCAACAGTTTCTTTCCTCGCACTTCCCGACTGTGGAATTTCCTTCCACACGATTGCTTTCCCGACGGCTACAATCTCCAGGAGTTTAAATGTAAGGTCAATAGACACCTCCTAACACACTAACCTGCTCCCATTCTATCAAACACTCTTTCCATCTGCCCAACCCTCATCCTCGCTATCCTTACTCATCTGTCACCTTCCTCCTGACATTCCCTATGTCTAACCACTCCTTCTCTTTACCTTCTCTTATGTAGCCCCATGCGCAATAGTGGCAGTGGAATACCTTGCTTGGGGTGAAATGATTAAAAAAAATATCACGATGTGTCGATAATACAGATGTGCTTCTAGAACTTCCATTCTCTAATAACGGAGTGTATGGAACTGAATTGCATTATAACGTGTACAGAAATTGAGGTTTTACCGATAGCAATATACGTAAGATAAAATATCACAGTTACATTGTCATGTCTACTAAAATATCTAATGCAATAACTATAGAAACATTAAAACACGCCTCCAAAATATTCATAAATATTCGCGCGGACGTAGTAGTAGACGTACCACGTAGTATTTTAGGGCCAATTAGGAATAAATAAAATAATATAATTCTGGAGCTGATTTCTCAGAAAAATAAGGCATAAATATCAAGAAGTCCGACTCCCCAAAATAAACTCACAAATGCAACCACGTCACTCTATCTGCTGATACGCAAGACCCTATGCACGTCCACACGCAAAAGCAACGCTCAACTCAGCATTGACCAAACTACAAAGCTACGGTCCCAGACCACGGCACCACCATCCACAATAAGAACAAAATACTATCTATCACCTTTATCCATGTTACTACTGTGCACGCAAACACACATGTAACCACATTTCACTGTTCTCACATACATCGCAATACAATTTATATTCTACCTAAGAATTTTACTAACATCCCCTCCCACAAAAAAAGATTACTTATTCGATACATTTAATCGACTTCTTGTATTCTTGTTGTTATATAAAATTAATTTGTTAATGCTACGTTGTCTTTTCTTACTGAATTTTCGGTCCTGTGTATGACGGTAAACTGCATCCGGCATCAAGGCTTCTGATTGGGAGGTTGTGAGCCAAAGTGATAGTATCTGTTAGGGTCCCAGTTATGGGCAAATAGTTAACCTCTAAACTGGGGTCAAAATACTATTAAAGTATACTTTTATAGAAATATTTACATAAAAATAAACTTTTATGGAAAGGAAAAATATTACCAACAGTATATTTTTGAAGGAAAAAAAAATATTACCAGCAACACATTTTTGACTACAAAACTAGAATACATTTTCAGTTTTCTAAAATTATAAAAATATTTTTTTTTATCAAAATCTGACTAAATCAACCTTCTCACTATAACTGAATATTTAAAAAAAATACTTTAAACCCCCACCTTTTTGGCATTAAATAACCTACAGAGGTTGATGTGCCATTAAACAAAACTCAAACTCAAACCTACTGAATTTTATTCTTTCCATGAAAGTTGTCGAATTATTTTAAACGGTCGAATTATGAGCAGTCATGCAACGAGACTCCAAATTTTGACGTTTAACAAAAACTCGAGTAGAAAGTCTTCTACAAATTACTTACCGTTGAGCTTTAATTTGCATATAGGGAAAAACAAAAATATCAGCAAAACGTGTTTATAAATATTGGTGTATTGACAATATAAAAAATATCATTCGTGCGTGTGTACAAAAGTTAATTCTCAGACTTTTAGCATCCATCCCTAAAAGCAATTCTTCATTTCATGAAACCACTGAACTGGTAACAGTTCCCCTATATATTTTTTTTATTGTGAAATTGTTAAACACTTAATAATATTCGAAATTTAATAATAAAAAAAAAGCTAGCACGTCAAGATTTCAGAGCTACATAGAAAAAGTTTCAATGGTATTAGAAATAGTACTAAATATAGATACGTAGAAAAATGGGAATAATGAATAAGTGGGAAACTTTTAGAGGCAACACGTTTCGGCATTGGTGTGTTAGGGGACTTCAGTTCAGAATGAAAGACAAACCTGTGTGTAAGGAAAGTGTATTGTAGGTTTTTAAGGAAGGGGTAATAAATAACATTATTACTAGATACTAGATTACTAGATGTCAGAAAGTGATTTTTGTGTATTGAAGCGGTTAACGTATGATGGATTTGAAATTAACCCCCTCCAAGTAATTCTCTGTTTGTTTTTCAATTAGTGCTTATACCGCATTGTGGTTATATCGCTTTTGCAATGATCGGTAATAATATGTAAGAGACGGTCTGGACTTAATCGTGGAGAATTGTGTGATAATTGCAGCTATCTACCAGTTAACACCAAATGGAATAGAAATAAGAACAAAACAGAGACATGAATATAGAAAATAAATTAGACCAAAATGCAAAATTATCTCTATCTGCGAAACAACTAGAAACCTCAAAAAAGACTATATGAGCATCGCAGAGATATAATGCATAGTGACACTCCAAATGCACTGGGAATTTATCGAAACGTATCTGATCACAATTTCAACTTGGTAAATATTAGTCTGAACAGAAAAGAAAATAGTTAACTAAGAAGAAAATGTATTGAATGTGCACTGATCTCATAATTATCCATGGTGAACCTCAGACCGGGCTCATATCACCGATCATCGCAAAAGAAGTGGTAGCACAGTGCGATATGCGAACTAAGAGAGAATCAAATTAGCCGTCCTGTCTAATAATGTTATTTATTACCTCTTCCTTGAAAATTACAATGTACTTTCCTTATACGTATGTTTGTCTTTCATTCCTAACTGAAGATGACTACCACACAAAAGGGAAACGCGTTATCTATGACAATTTTTCACTTTATACCATTACCTTCACTTTTTCGGATACTATTCTACATTCTACTAACACCAATACATACAACCCTGCACACACACACACACACACACACACACACACACACACACACACACACACACACACACACACACACACACACATTTATATATATAATAAATAACATCTAGTTGCTAGAAAAAAAAACGGCAAATGTAAAATATTAGAATTTTGTGGACGTAGAAGAATACACATGACAAGGTATAAAAAGAGAATTTTCAACCAAAAGCTGTTTGTCTGAGTAAATTAAAAAGTCTTTGACTGTCTAACGAAATAATAATAATAATAATAATAATAATAATAATAATAATAATAATAGTAAGGAAAATCAATAAGGATAAAAAACGAGCCATTGTAAGAGGTTGTGGTCAATCCACTCAAATATTCAGTTTTTTTTACAAAAATTCTCGCTAAGTGACTCTTTTTCTCCAAAGACAATTGCAGCCGTTAGAGATCAAGAATCGTCAATAAATGAAACGATATGTCAGCTCCTCCATGTCAATGCACTTATACTTCCTTTTGTCCTAAAACTGTAAGTAATAACATTTACTAAAATGCTTGGACCTTATCTATAGCAGACATATGCCATTTTCAGATGACAAGGCCGTTTATTATGGAAAAGGATACCCACAAGAATCAAGATGCACGCACCTTTGCATGCAAAAACCTTATTACAAATAATATATAAATAACAATTTTAAAATTTACCATAATTGTTGGTAGTTTACATTGCGGAGGTTATGTTTTTACAGGTGGTTATCTTCGGATAACGTCCTTAATCTAACCAAATATACACCAAATTTTGGCCTTTTGAAAATCCATGCACAGATAATTAGTACAAATATTTTGCATGTACTGATAAGATTTATATATCTTTTAAAATGAAATATACATTATTTAATGTGTTCATAAGTCCATATAAGAAAGTTCTCGTATTGAACGTCTGAGTAATTTAGCATAAGAGAGAGAGAGAGAGAGAGAGAGAGAGAGAGAGACAGAAGACAGACAGACAGACAGACAGACAGACAGACAGACAGACAGACAGAGTGAGACACAGACCTTGACCTTCTGACTATGTAAGTATACCGGTTGCTATGTTTTTCTTACCCACATTCGGTCCATGTCATTTACTCGTCTGCGATTGGGTAATAAATCACTACTGTTCTTGTATAGGACAATTTAGCAATCGCAGTCGCCTTTAATCTTTCGGCTCTGAAGCAGCTCTTTCATACGTGTGTGGTGATTGGTTAATTTTTAGCCATTCACATATTTTTTTTATGTAAACAAAGTTTTTCCCACGCTTGCTCATTGAGCCACTCTCTGTCCTTATAAGCGCAACCTTTCGTAAGTTAAGCGGTAGACCAACAGGCTGGCTAAACGCACACACAGACACAGAACTTTGTCTTCTGTCTGAACATTTTCACCAAGAATCTTTGAACTTTGAACTCTTGCCCAAAATTTTTATCACTTACAATTACATTCAAAATATTTGTATTTTTCATGTTATTTGTCCTTACATGAAAATCTTTCTAACAATTATAACAAACCTTTTCAGCGCAAGAAAAACTTGCTTCATTTAATTTATTTATTTGGTAAACAAACAGTTAAATGTTGACAACTGTTTCCTCCTATTCTATGTATACTACTATTACATGGTTTGTTTGTTTAGTGAATATATTTTAATTTATTGGTTACAAATTGGAGTTGTTGTCTTTATTTTTCTTGACTCGTATGTTGGACGAATCGTAATATAAATCGTAAAGGACTAAAAATCCTCTACAATTTGGTGACCCCGACGTCATTCGATTCAACGTGATTTAAAAAAAACTGAAAAAAACATCCAATTTTGTACCAATAACTAACACTTTAAAAATCAACGTTCAACTTTCCAGCCTGGTACGAAATAAATTTTTTTCCATTTATTTGGCGACCACTTGAGTTTTATAAATACCCAAAATGACCGATCAAGAATGCAATAAATCCACTGTGTTACTTAACCTGCCAGTTTTAACCATATAAATGTGCATGTCTGGTTCTCTCAATTAAATGCCATTTTCCAGGCAAAAAGGATTCATTCTAAAACGGGCCCGCTTTGCTTAAGTTGTGGAGAAACTGCCGCCAGAAATTGCGTCTGAAGTATCAGACTTACTGGACAACGTCCCAGCAGACAAACCTTTTGACACATTGAGGGATGCCATAATTTATCGGACGGGCAAATCAGAAGAACGCCGAATAAACGACCCCTTCAACACCCTTCAACTCGGCGACAATAAGCCTACGCAACTTTTGCGTAAAATGAATAGTCTACTTGGAAAAAATACAATGTCAGAGTCACTGCTCCGCAAACTTTGGATGGACAAACTGCCCACCCACACCGCCCAAATCCTAGCGACTCTTCCCGACACATTAAATTTGATGAAAATTGCTGAGACAGCCGATAAAATTTTGGAAGTAAAAGTGATCAACAACATGCATAGCCCCGAACCACACGGCACCCCGTCGACAGCTTGATCGACAAGTTGCAGCAACAAATCAACAAGATGTCGATTCAACTTGATCGCCTGAGCAGAGAGCGTTCGCCTGCAGCCCACAACCCGTACAAGTATCACCGACGTTTTCGAAGTAAGTCACGAGAGAGACTGACTACTATTTGTTAGTACCATCGCAGTTTTGGACAGTCGGCTAGACGCTGTGTTAAGTCATGTAACTTTCAGTCCCAGATGGCATTCAACAAATCTAAACAACAGGGAAACGCCATATCCAGCAGCGAATAAAGGCGGAATTTGCTGATGGAGAAGATAGAACAAACCGTCTTTTTTATGTTCGTGATCGCAACACAAATGAACTGCTCAAGTGAGTGTGATACCGCCCAGATCAGGTTTTTCCATGAAAGAATCATCATATACCTTACGTGCAGCTAACGGCTCTCAAATCCAGACTTACGGCCAGGTCTCATTGACCCTCAACATTGGATTAAAGAGAGCTTTTCAATGTTTTTTTTTTTTTTGACCGTAGTGGACGTAAAATTCCCAATACTCGGCGCGGACTTCCTAGCGCATTACAAGCTAGCTGTAAACATGGCTAATCACACGCTAATAGACCAGATGACTGACCTTACACACTCAGGCATTACCTCTACACTAACATTTACTAAAATATGTGTTGCCTTGCTGGAAAATAATCCACTCCAACATGTACTGGATAAATTTCCAACACTTTCTCAACCCTTCACATAGACTGAAACAGTAAAACATAAAACAGTACATAAAATACAAACATCCGGCCCACCAGTTTCTTCGACGCCACGCAGATTCAGGCCTGAAAAATATAAAATAGCACGTGCTGAATTTCAGCACATGTTGGATCTAGGCATAATTCGCCCTTCTTCAAGCCCTTTCGCATCTCCATTCCACATGTTACTCAAATCACAGGAGGGGGCGTGGAGACCCTGTGGAGATTGTAGATGTTTGAATGCACAGACAATTTCTGACAAATACCCTGTGCCAAACTTAGCAGATTTCGCCATCTCGTTACAGGGAGCAAAGGTTTTCAATAAAATCGACTTTTCACCAAATCGCAGTGGCCGCAGAAGACATACATAAAACTGCCATCACAACTCCTTTCGGTTTATATGAATTTCTTCGAATGCTTTTTGGACTTCGAAACGCGGCACAATCATTCCAACACTTATAGACGAAGCACTGCGTGGTTTGTTTCACTCGTTTGCATATATTTATGATTTACTAGTAGCAAGCGCCAACGTGGATGAACATGTGCTTCACGTCACACAAGTTTTTGAGCGTTTAGAGCATTTATGGTTGAAAATCTACCCAGATAAATGTGTGTTGCCGTGCCTAAACTGAATTTCCTTGGTCAAGAAATTGATGGCACCGGCATCACACCTATCCCAGATAAAGTCAAAGCCATCCAAGAGTTTCCACAACCAACCACGCTTCGACAACTTCGACGTTTTTTAGGATTGATAAATTTCTATCGTCAATTCATCCTTAACTGTTCCGATATCCTGGCACCTCTGACCAACTTACTTCGCAGCCAGGGTAAACGAAACGCGAAGATAACTCTGTCGGACGAAGCTCTTGCTGCCTTTACCGAATCAAAAAGTGCTCTAGCAAATTACACCAAACTTAATTATTTGCGTGATGACGATTCAGCACAGTTTTCATTAACTACCGATGTCTCATCAGAAGCAATAGGAACTGTTTTACACCAGCACACGGAGAAAGAGACGACACCTATTTCCTTTTTCTCTGTCAAGCTAACCGAAACACAAAGAAAATACAGTACTTTCTCACGGGAGTTAGAAATTTACATTTCAATAAAACATTTGCGACACATTTTAGAAGGCCGAGACTTTACAGTTTTTACTGACCATAAGCCTTTAACTTTTGCTCTTCATGCAAAAACAAACAAGTATAATCCCCGTGACTACAGGCACCTAGACTTCATCTCACAATTTACAACAGACATTTGGTATGTTAAAGGAAATGACAACACCGTTGCCGACACCCTTTCAAGAGCGTCGTCACTTAACGCTGTTAAAGAAAAACTAGATCTCGAAAATATCGCCAACGCACAGCAAAGGGAGACGAATTTGTTGGATTCAGTGAAAGATTCGTCGTTAAAAATTGAGCAACGTCCCGTGCCCCTCAGTGACAAATTAATCGCATGTGATGTCAGCACTTCTCATCCCAGACCCCTAGTTCCTGTTGGAATGAGAAGACAACTTTTCGACCATTTTCATTCTATGTCTCACCCTGGACGAAAAATGACGACCAAACTTATTTGTGAATGTTTTGTCTGGCCAAACATGAATGTTGATATTAAGCACTGGACTCAGTGTTGCCTTGTTTGCCAGCGTACGAAAATACATCGGCATACTAAATCCTCACCAGGGAATTTCACTACACCTGACGGTCATTTTTCTCATATTCATGTCAATTTAGTGGGTCCGTTACCCGAAGTACACGGATACCAGTACATCCTTACTATCATTGATAGATTTATGCGGTGGCCTGTTGCCATTCCACTTCAATTAACAACCACAGAGTCTGTCGCTAAGGCGATATTGAAAGACTGGATTTCTGTGTATGGATGCCCATCAGTAATAACGACAGACCGCGGTCCTCAATTTCAGTCTACGTTATTTAAGGAATTTCTTAATCTTTTTGGAGCGAAGCACATTTCAACCACAGCATAACACCCATGTGCCAACGCCCTTGTGGAACGCTTCCACGGGCAATTAAAGGCTGCGTTAACTAGTTCCAACTGTGACAACAACCAATCCTGGATGTAGAATTTACCATTAGTTATGTTGTCCTTTCGATCTCTGTTTAAGGAAGATCTAAACTGTTCATCCGCGGATCTTGTGTTTGGCAAACCGCTAGTATTGACAGGGCAATTTCTGACCGCGAATTCAACTCTAGAGCCGTCATCAACATTTATTCAGTATCTTTAAAACAAAATGTCAACCTTGTCATTTACGGCTACTCGTTTCCAAACAAAGGATATCTATATTCCTTATTCTCTAAATACTTGTGATTTTGTTTTTGTAAGACAAGACTTCACCATGAAGTCATTGACACCCAACTACTCAGGTCCATTTCGAGTTCTCTCTCGACATACTAAATTTTTTACCGTCCTGCTCAATAGCGGTCAATCGAATATCTCGATCGATAGTCTTAAACCAGCGCACATTGAGCGGAGTGCTGTTTCAACCCAATCATCATCAGCATCATCACAAATAAAAACTGGTAGTTCTCAATCAAATTCAATACCAGATCAATAAGTTACAAGAAAAGAAAGGAGGATCCACTTTTTTTCCAGATTCAAGTAGTATTGTACATATTAAAAAAATGTTTTCCCTTTTTTTTTTAATCTGGGGGAGCGTAATATACCGGTTGCTATGTTTTTCTTACCCACATTCGGTCCATGTCATTTACTCGTCTGCGATTGGGTAATAAATCACTATTGTTCTTGTATAGGACAATTTAGCAACCGCAGTCGCCTTTAATGGAGCAGCTCTTTCATATGTGTGTGGTGATTGGTTAAGTTTTAGTCATTCACATATTTTTTTAAGTAAACAAAGTTTTTCCCGCGCTTGCTCGTTGAGCTACTCTTTGTCCTTATAAGCGGCAACCTTTCGCAACCTTTTTATCTTTCTGGCTAAAGGACTCGACGTAAGTCTCTTTCTACTCATACCTTACCTAACGCACACACAGACACAGAACTTTGTCTTCTGTCTGAACATTTTCACCAAGAATCTTTGAACTTTGAACTCTTGACCAAAATTTTTATCACTTACAATTACATTCAAAATATTTGTATTTTTCATGTTATTTGTCCTTACATGAAAATCTTTCTAACAATTATAACAAACCTTTTCAGCGCAAGAAAAACTTGCTTCATTTAATTTATTTTGGTAAACAAACAGTTAAATGTTGACAACTGTTTCCTCCTATTCTATGTATACTACTATTACATGGTTTGTTTGTTTAGTGAATATATTTTAATTTATTGGTTACAAATTGGAGTTGTTTTTATTTTTCTTGTTGGACGAATCGTAATATAAATCGTAAAGGACTAAAAATCCTCTACATAAGTATCTCGTTGATAGCAGTAATCTTTTCAATTCTGGGATTTATAAATATCCGAAAACGTAGGAAATCTGAGAACGGACGAAATTATTTCATCGACTCTCTAAATTCCTTTTGGGCACCTCGACGTGGTGTAATGTTTCGTAAGCTGAGTATTACAAATGAGTAGTGAGTTCGATCCTCACTGGGTACCTCATACTTTAGGCCTTGCTCCACATATAAGAAGCGCTAAGAAAATCAAATCTGTCTAGCTCCTTTGCCTGGTCGTTTCTGTCTTGTATTTTCACTTTTACGAGACAAAGGAATTTATTACAAAATCGTCTTTTGATTTGTGATTGGTTCACAGGTGTGACTCATATGACCCATCCCCGCCCTTTTCTTCACCTTCGTTTAGGAGTGATTTCCTTTTTTTATTTATTTCTTTTTCCTTTTTATCTTTCTGCTGCTAACTTTCTATGGCAAACCAAAATGGTTCGCCAAATAGTGAACTTTTTATTTTTCTATCACTATAATATCTACTGTACTAAATGTATCTGCGACAAACCGCATTACTGTTTAAAAGCTGAAGTTAAGTATGACGTAGAGTCGTAAATAATATAATAAAAGCATATTTGTAAATCGTCAGATGCCCTCCTCGTAAACTGTGTTTGATGGAACAGTCCAACTATATTTATTGCTGACACTTGTTAATTGCTTAAACAAAAATGATCCAGTACTTCCGAATGCAGATACCTTTACCTTTCAAATATTACACCCGAGTCGCCTACGTCTGGGGTAATCGCAAAGGTTAACTCAACCGAAGTGAAATGGAAGGGCCCCGTTCTGAGAGAATATGGTGCAAATTTTAGTAAATATGAATTCTTTTTATTTTAGGATAAATTAATATTTTCGGATGATTTAACAGAAAAAGATCCCAAATATTCAGTTTGGGAAAAGGTTGGTTGGTTGGTTTTATGGCATATCAACCTCGGCGGGTCATTTATTGCCAACTAAATTTTTTTTATTGCTGGTAATACATTTTTCTTTCAACAATTTATTGTTGTTTTTATATAAGTTTTTGTGTCTAGTAATACATTTTTCTTTTCGAGTATCAAGATTCATTGGGACTTGTTTTTAAGGACAGGGTCCCCAAGTCCTACTCTGTTATTTAGCCCATAACTGGAGGGAAGGGACGGATTAATACCTTTCCCAATGGTACCAGTGCTTAAGTGAATGCATTGCAGGGTATTCAACTGGAATTCGAACTCGGCTTACCGATTTCTCTTTCCGAGCCGATATCCACTGCACCACAACGCACATCCGTCACTAAACGCTTACAGCACCTGGTATTCCCAAGCGGTCACCCATCTAAGTACTGACCAGGCTTAACGTTGCTTAACTTCGGTGATCGAGCGAGTGGCGGTGTATTCAACGTGATATGGCCGTGAGCCTTGGGAAAAGGAAATGTTATTTAAACATAAATGTCTGTAAAATCATTGTAGGATTAATCATAAGTGGAAATTCAAATGAGAAATATTTTTTCAGGTTGTTTTTCTTAGAGAATTATTGATTTTATTGATGATCTAAACTTTTGATAAACCAAAAGCAAAACAAAAACAACTGAAACTCATAGTTTTTGTCGTCATAGTCATTACTCCCAGTGTCACCACGATTATGACAACGACGTCATTTTCCAACAGTACATATGATAGAATTAACTATTAGAATTTCTTTTACAATTTTTAAATGTACATATGACATTTCCTGGAAATATTTCCAATCTCATCACTTATGTAAAACGATTCCCGTTACCCAAAAGTACATAATGAGAAAAAATGCCTTCAGATCTGTGTGGTTAATTGTTACCTAAATTTGGGCGAACGTCTTTTAGTCTGCATGTTTTTAGCCTAAATAGTGAGTAGGTCTTGAATTGCCAGTAATATTTTTGTAGACGTTACTTGTAGTAGTAGTAGGAGTAAGGCGGTTGATGCGGGAACAACTTACTTCTCTCGCTTCTTCTTTCTTTTTATCCCCTACTTTTTCCTCACACACTGCTAACCTCGCAACATCTGGGCATTATATTTTTCTTGGCTGATTTTTTTTTTACCGGGTCGTCGTGGAGGGCAAAAACTTGTTAAGACATCCAACGTTGCTCTCTTAATCCTAATTATCGCTTCCTATTTTCGCTGTGTTGAAATCTGTTGAAAAATGAAAGAACGCAAGACGATATTTTTCAGCATCATTTTAATTTTTTATTCCTGGTTGACCATCGGTGTTCTTGTGAACGCTGCTCCAGTGGATGATGATGATGTTGCAACTATGGACAATAGCCCTGTATTATCTCCCGATGCATCACCGGACCTTCTAGTAAATGATGAACCTATCCCTGAACCTGACGCTGGAGTAACCCCTAAGTCTGATGTTGGGATTGGCTCACCTGATGATCCTAACCAAATGGCACCGGACGCTAGTCCAGATGACGTAGATGATGGGGAAGAAGAAGATGACGATGAAGATGAAGATTCAGAGTCAGAGTCGGAATCGGACTCGGAGGAATCAGAGGAATCAGAGGAATCAGAGGAATCGGAGGAATCTAAGTTAGATGCTTATACAGGAAAAGATGAATGGAAGCGACGAGTTATCGAGCTGAACAATGCAGTTTATCGACTTCAGGGAGAAAACACCAAATTACAACAACAAGTTTATGAATATGAAAAAGAATTACAGTCCATACAAGAGTTGGAGGCCTCCTTATCAAATGAAGCAGAAACATGGTTAAAAGGGATGCAGTTTCCAGGATTGACACTAGTATATGACCCTATTGGAATTGAGTCAGATCAAATTACTAATGCTGTCGGCGAAGTAGTCAGTGGTAAGTGAAAAGTTTGTTTTTACCCATTTTTTTCCCGTTTTAATCTTTCAAACTTCAAAATATAACCAAAGTGAAGTAAAAATTTTTAACAAATAAGGTAATAATAATTGGAGAGTTTGTTCAACTAAGAAAGACATTTAAATCCTCGACTTTTTTAGTGTTCATGATAATGTGATTACTTGGGATAAAATCCTGGAAGTAATTCCATGTCAGGTGTTTTGTTCGTTTGGTGCTACTCATTTATTTCTTACAAAATGAAATAAAATCTTAGTAATGATCGTTTTAGAGTTTAGAATAAATTCTAATTTAAACATCGATTCCCGTGAATATGAATCTGGAAGAGTTGGAAACTTTATTTTAGCGAATACAATTTTGTTGCACCCGATGCTGACTTAACCGGAGCCAAAGTCTTGCATTAAATTATTATAAATAATTTTATAAATTGGCATTTTACGATCTGGAAATGTTAAACTCTCAGAGGAACTGCATCTTTAAATATTTATCATTTCAGTTAATACTGAATCCGTTAAATCAGCTAAATATTCCTCAAATAAAGTTTCAGAAAAGTATATTTTATTTTTGAAATAATTTTTAAAAACGAGAACTAACTTGTGTTTATTACAAATTAAATATCTAAAAAATAGACGACTTTGACAATGGATAAAAAATGAAAATCGATTCCAATCAGTAATTTTTGTTTGAAATACACCAGAGTATCTTACTTACTGAAAATAGTAAATGCAATCCTTTAACTTTCAATTAAAGCTAAAATGAAAGCTTTTCATTTTGTAAAATTACTTTATGTGAAATTTCCATTGAGGCAAAAATCTACTTGCCATCAATCCAATTCCAAACTTAAAGATAACGCCAATCCTGTTCCTTCATTGGCATTGAATTTAAGATGAATAACAAATAGAAATCGAAAATAGATTTTAATTAGAAGGAAAAAATGAGTAACAATGATGAAAAATGTGTGTATGTGTGCGTGTGTGTATATGGCACGCGCGTATGTGTATGCTTATTTTCACTTTTTTAAAATTTTCTATGCAAATGAATCATTAATTTAATTATTATTTAATACTAGGAATCATTTAAATCATAGACGATAAGAGGGAATTATCATACAAATATTCAGCTCGTAACAAATTTCACTTAAAACATTTTAAACAAGACCGGGTTAAGCAAGTATGGGGCCTCTAGCATAACTGGGACCGTAAATTAAAATTAAAATACACATAAATATTATTAACTGATAAATTATTCATTAAGTTAGTGATAGAGAATATAAGGTAGTTAAATTATTTAACTTCTATGAACATAAACAAACAAACACAAAAAGTATAGGGCAAATAAAATGTTTCTAACGAAATATTTGGGTTGAGTAAGGCAGGTACCGCCACTAAAATCGCGATAAATGTTGTTAATGAAAGAATTTAATTTCTGAAATAAAACCGTATTAAATTGGAAAAAATGTGATAGCCTTAATAAATTGCATAACGAGGACTCCATGCAGATATTTAGTTCGGTTAATTTTAGAAAAGCCGTTACGAAATTATCTTAGAATTTTATTTCTTTAAAAGATGACAATTGAGATCGAAGGAGGAATTGTTAACTTGGAATTTGCGCTTTCTTCTGAATATCCATTCTAAGGATTGAAAATGGTGCTCTGTTCATTTCTTAAAATATTCTCTACTGACAAACTGAAACTATAAAACGCTATTTAGTATTTATGAGAATAGTTATGAAATATTATCCCAACGACACATTATTATTAAATACATGGAAAAAATAATGAATACGATTCATTTAATGACTTTAGTAGTATACATGCGTGCGTCTGTGTGTGTGTGTGTGTGTATGTGTGTGTGTGCCTATGCGTGTATGTGCGTGTACACATATTTTTCATTCAATATGTGTCTTGTCAGAGCCGGTGCAGGGGTCTCATCCCCGCCATCTATGGTGCAATCTCCTCGAAATATGGGCGCTCCACTCTACTACATCTCAATTTATATAAGGTAGTATTAAAAAAATACAAATTTTATTATAACCTAACTAGGTACAATAATGTATAGGTGAACAATTCGACTAAAAAATCGAAAGTAAATACAATGTATCTAAACACAAATTAGAGACATGTCATAATAGATCATTCTATCTTAAATAAATCAACAACATCAATGTTTTGCAGACATTTTTAAAATCAACTTGAGATTTTTCTTGTTAAAAACTTGAAGAGTTTTAACACATTCAACATTATGGATAAAAATAGTGATTTTTATATAGTGTTTTTTCAAAACTTAGTATGGGCAAATAAAAAAAAAAACAAACAAATAAATAATTAAATCATAGATTTGGACGAAAAAGAAAAACAAAAAAAAACAAAATGACTTCAAAATCCGCAAAATTTTTTCACCATTTAATAGTCAGTTTTGCTTAATTTGTAAAATGTAGGTATAAAAAAACAAATGTTGATAAAATAGCGAGTCTTACAAAAAAAAAAAAAAAAGCACTGCCCAGGACCCACAATCAAACTCCCCACGGGGAAGTACACACTGACCCTGTGTATTGTACTCGCACTAACTGTAGTTCTTTTTTTTTTGTCTCTGGTATGTGGCTTTTTTATAGTCATTGAATAATATTTTAAGGTTGAACTAATTTGTTCCTTTCCAGTAAAAAGTAGAAAAATTAATAACAGATGAACGATGTGAATAATAATAATAATAATAATAATAATAATAATAATAATAATGGCCCCTTAAGGCTTTTAGTGTCTACATAAAATAAAAGTCAGACTCTTTCGAAAGGGCGGTGCGTTTTGAAATATGTGGGCAGAACTAAAAATGTCTGCGCTAAGCTAGAGAGTGATGGAAGTAGACACTTGAATAAAGTTAAAGTAACAGTTTTTCATAACGGTTAAAAATCAAAGAGAACAAATTTGGAATATCAACAGCGATGATAGAGTGATGGCAACAGTGGGTTTACAGAGGAAAAGGGGAAGTAGCTGGATAATAATATGATTGTAGATGGGGGTGTGCTTAACTTGCTTTTTGACTGTTACATTCCTTCACCGCGATTAGAATTTTTGTCTGGCACTGCCCAATCTAACTAGTTAACTTTGTCAATCCATTTGTTCATCTGTTTTCCTGTCCCACCGTACCCCAAATCAAAGTTTTGCCATTTCTGGGCGCGAACCCAGAGTCCGCTCATCCAATCGGCCTCCAGTTGCGTAGCCGCCTGCTTTGATTCTGTTGCTCCCCGCACACAAACACACGGATACGTAACATTGTTACAGGGTACCGGGGGAGAAAACCATGACTCGGGTGGCGTATTTTTTGCTTCTGGGGGTCTCTTTGGCGTTTATCCTGGCCGTCAATAGCCACTCGAATGATATAGACAGTAATTCTGTTGAAAGTCAAGATGTCATTAGCCAGAATGATGAAGAAGAGAGCGTTTCCCATAGCGAGGAAAGTGAAGATAGCGACGAAAGCGATGAAAGCGACGAAAGTGAAGAGAGCGACGAAAGTGACGAAAGCGACGAAAGTGATGAAAGCGACGAAAGTGAAGAGAGCGATGAGGGATATATGAACGATGGGGCTTATTCTGATTACAACCAAGATGAAGAAGATATAGAAGGTACAGAGAAAGAGGAAAAAGAAGAAGAAGAAGAAAAAGAAAAAGAAGAAAAAGAAGAAAAAGCAGCTCCCGGTGAGGGAGAATCTTCCCACGAGGTACCCCTACCGCCATGCAAACCCGATTACTTTTTTCAACAATTGGAACAAGTGTGTGCGACATATAGAGACAACGACATCACCGAATTAGAAAAGAAGTGTAACAATATCGATACTGCTGTCGCCGATATTCGAGATCTGATCTCTCAGTCTGACACGGAAGCAAATCTTATGCTTGAAAAGGATGACACAACTTGGACCCAAAAATTATCATACCCAGCTATTGTGCCTAAAAAACAAGAACCGGTCGAAATACTTTTTGATCACGAGGTACAAGACGAAGGTATTTCAGGTAGGTAGGTAGCCTCAATGTGCAGGTCACTTTTCTCTTTTTAAATGTTATTTTGTAATATTACGCTATTGATGGGTTTAACATTCTAAATATTTTCAACATACCATGTTCTAAATTACTTTCCTTACATTCACCTTTGTTTTCTTCATCTAACGTTATACCCTGGGCCCTTTTAGTGATTTGAAAATCAGAAATATAAACGAAAAGTAACGTCCAGTATGCGATATAATTTATTTCAGAAGTTGTTTAGGGGGTTAAAATTCATAGTACCAAATAAATTTTCTTTTTTGTTCAAGAAGAGTATATAACTGCATGCATCAATATACCCAATACGTAATTCCAAATAATAAAGTAAATGAATTTATCGCTTGGAAAATTATTTGAAGGTTTTCCTATAAATAAGTTTTCTTTCATCGTCTATTTAACAGCATCATTATAGGAATTATTAATAGAAATTGTAATTATTAATTTTCACACGTTAAAATAAAATATGCTTTTTTAAAAAACAAATATAATTTTATTAAAATCAGTTACTTGTGCTAAATCTACATTGAACTGATTCACGTCATTTGAATCTCTTATTAACAATTCATTATTATTCCCAATTTGAAAGAATAAAGGTTTAAGTCATTTTTTTTTGAGTACAAAATATAAGTAATTCATGTCATCAATTTTATAGTGTGTAATTATTTAAGAATATTTTTTGGAAATATCGGTCGACATAGACAGCTAAAGAGAATTTTATAAAGTAAGACTTGTCTGATTTTTGTCAAACTCCTTTTCTTTTTCTTTCTGTCTCTATGCGAATGTGTGCGTTAGCGTATCTGTGCTTTAAAAATATAAGAATGTGAACCCTCTTCAGAGCCCTGATGAAGTCGATATTTACTTGGGTGATAGTTTATAGAAAGAAAGGAGGCCTAAGTAACTCCTCCCTTTTACTCAACTTTCTCACTTAAAACATTTTGTTCGTCAGTGAGGTTTTGTGGGAGGTAACTCTGGGTAGTGCGTCTTTCATCCTTCACTTCTGAGTGGGCGTGGCTCAGTAAAGACGCTAGTTTCTGCCACTTGCTAAAATTCTATGGTGGTGTGGTGGTTGGCGGTGGACGCCCGGAATCATGTCTGTGAGACAGACGCAATTCGAACGCTGCTTGTCAGGGCTTATAATTTTGTTACTTTTAGTAATTGCAACAAACATAAGATGTAATGCACAAGATTATGATTATTTGGACCCTGAGCCCAAACCTACTCTGGATGCCACTCTTGAGTCTCTGGAAACTGAGGGACCCGAATTACCAACGTTTCCTGAAGTAATAGCGGAGACAGAAACTGGGCCAGAAACACTACCAGAAATCGAAGATGTGCTTGAAACAGATCTTCCGACACTCGAAGAAGATAAGCCAGAAGAGGACGAAACTTCACCAGAAAATAAGGTGGAAGCTACGCCAGGAGGAGATGTCGAAACAGATACTCCGATAAAAGACGAAATTACTGACATTGATGCAACAGCTCAGGCACAACCTGAATCGGACGCTCCGAGTGAAACCCCTGAAAAACTAGATGCTACCGCTGCGGCTGCAAAATCAGAAGCAACAAAAGAAGCAGCCGGCCCCACAGCACTAGCTTCCACTCAACCAGAGTTAGACGCTGGTTCAAAACCGACCACTGGACCAAAAGATAAGAAACCAAAGAAGCCCAAGAAAAAATCTGACAAAAAGAAAAAGAAAAAGAAGAAGAAGAAGAAAACACCAGGAAAACCGAAACCAGAAGAGCCAACAACAGAATCTAAACCGACGGAGACTCGACCCTTAGAACCCCAGCCCACCGAACCAAAGCGAGTTGAGCCACAAACCGTAGACTTGAAGCCCGTGGAATCTACGCCAGAAAAACCTCAGACCGAAACCCCTGAAGAAAAAGCTCCTGAAGAAAAAGCTCCGGAAGAAAAAGCCCCCGAAGAAAAGGTTGAGAAAAAGCCTGAAGAGCCCGTGACTCAAGGACCATGTATCGATATTTATACGAATGCACAGAAACGCCAATCCTGTCACGGCTCTTGGAAGGAACCGGTGCATATATTGAATCTGCAAGTGGACAAACTAAAAAGTGATAACGAAAAATTGTGGATGCAGGTAACCGAAATCCATGGCAAAATCAAATACTCTCGGAGTATAATTAGCGAGTCACATATGACTTCAAATGCTTGGAAAAAACTGGTCGCTTATCCTGATGCCATAAGCGACGAAGAACTGGACGTAAAAGGTATTGTAATTATATTGTAAGATATTGTAATAATTTAGTGTTTTGAAAGTGTTAATTTCCGAATACTTAAAATCGTAACAGGTATATAAAAAGTATTGCCGAAAAATTATTATTATAATTAGTTAACTGGTTCAGACACTCCTTGTTCAAACAACTAAACTAAACTTCTATGAGTGACCACCAGGTTGTTTGAGTAGAGACACCTGACAGGAAAAGTGTAGTAAATTGTAAAGAAATTGTTATTTAATTAAAGCCCGCTTATTGTTAGGTAATGTTTTGAACGGCTAAATTTTAAGTCGAGGTTTTTACATTTTGTTTCCAAAGAATGGTTCCTTGCTTTCCCATTTTGCTTATTTTTTAGTATGAATGAATGTTTACCCACTCCCCCACAAGAGTGAGTTGTGACACAAGGTCAGTTTTTTAAGTGGGGGACACGAGCACGGACGCTCGGTTGAAAGTTCAAATATTACCCAGCTACCGATGACACAGCAACGTTCGAAAATAAAAGCTGCATTTGACAATCATGAGCATATTTGATTTTTAGTATTTTTCATTCTAGCACTTTGAAGATGCAAGGATAATACTTTTGTCATAACTGATTTTTGTGACAAGCTTTTAACGATTTCAGTATATTTTCCTCTCTAGAAATGCCCCAACTTTGTTGTATACATTAGTGAAGTTATCCTTGTATGTTATTATTTTCATGTATTTGCCTGTTCATACCAGGTGTCCGCTAGTTATTGCTGGAGATTGAGTAAAAATATATCATCTCAGGATTCCATTACTCTCCTTAGTTGTTTTAGCAATGTTGACAGTTTGGTTAATTTTTTTTCTTAGATTTCCTTTTCTACCAACCATTTTGTTAGACATTTGGGACCATTCTAGGTGCTCCAGCGATGAGAACTATCATCATCAACATTATCATCTTATTGGAGATGAAGTTTAGATTCCTTAAAGCAGTGGTTCTGAACCTTTTTTGTTCAATGCAGCCTTTTCATAAGTAAGAATATAATTCCACTCCCTTCCACGATTGTCCGACAAAAGGTCGATTCCAAATAATATGCATATATTATTAAAAATCTTCATTCTTTTCGATATTAGTACAAATACATTTACATGGATTATTTTTATAGAAGTGTCTTACAAATATAATAGAAAAAATGTTAATATATCTTAAAACTTGTATATATATACACAGTAATTTGTTCTAATTCTTAACTAATTATTAAGTAAATAAACAGAAGCATACTTCAATAAACAAAAATTTCGATAGAATACCAGGGTATTGTAATTCAATAAATAAAATTCTGTAAATAAAAAAACAAGTAAAAAAAAGACACCTTCCTGAAATTGCCCACTGAGGGAGGAATGTCCCTGATTAAGTTAGTATCTTTTAAATAGCTTAATAGTCACTTTCTCAGTCTCTATTAATTTTTTTTAGGTCTTCCTGTGAGTAATTTGGCGACCATTCTCAGTAATTCAATTTTATGGTCACAACTGCGATTTATATTTTACTGTTTCTGAACGTTTCAGACTCATGAATCGTAGAAGCAGTGTCCACAAATGAACATGTCAAAATTAGAACTAAATACAAAAATTTGTTGGGTGTGGGGATCGCAATTATTAATATCAGATACAGTACCTGAAAATATCGACCTTTTCCTCTTCGTTTCTGCCGGAATGCAGTTTTATATGCACAGAAATGAAGGGAATACAAAGAAAGAAAGAAAGAAAGAAAGAAAGAAAGAAAGAAAGAAAGAAATCGAAAATGTTACCGATTGTACAGTGTACACATACATGCAAGCTAGTATTTTAGTATACCGGTTGTTTTACAATTGTGGCTTTGAAATCAAGTGAAGTAAATATACACACGCAAACATGCGCGTTTGTGTGAAGACAAATTTGATTGAGTGGAAAATGTTAATTTTATTCGGAATAAAGTTCGGATTTCTGTTTCCAAGAAAAATGTAAGAAGAGTAATCGACCCCAAAAATATTGATGCAGAATTATTTTTGTTTGCGTGCGTGGGTGAATTTTGCAATTGAAAGAATGATAAAGCAATTTTGTTATAATTTAGACCAAAAAGTAACGAACATTGTTTTATTTCTCAAAGGTTTGGAAAATTCATCTGCCTTCGCTCATGCTAAATGTTCAATCTTTCTTGATTAAATATCACCATATTTTTGTGCAGCATTTATGCTGTATGAAAAAGAGGGGAGAGATAAAATGACTTAGAATCATTTTTAGAATTTAGCATTTAATGAAATCATTTGTTTGTCAGCAGCTATTTTGGGATCACAACTTTTTATTTACAAATAATCTTTACTCAGTGACTCAAACATTTAAGTATGCAGTTGAAGAAGGATCTTTTCTGTTAATTAACATCAAAATAAAAAAAATTTATATTTACTAAAATTCACAACAAATTCTCCTAGAGCGAGGCCCTTCCATTGCACTCCGGTTGGATTGACCTTTGCAATTACCTTAAATGTTGGCGACATAGGTGCTCTATTTCTAAGTGTGTGTGTGTGTGTGTGTGTTTGTGTGTGTGTGTGTGTGGGGGGGGCTCTGCATTCGCACTCACCCTGATAAACAAGCCAAAAACAGATCGTTTTATTATATTTTTAAAACATAAAAAATTCCTTGTAGGTACCTCGAATATAATTCACATTTACGAAATGTGAATAAATCCATGATTTTTGATAATTTTTCATTCTGAGGGTTGCATTTATTATTATATAAACGATTTTGATTTTCAATTTATAATTTCAAAAAAGTGCCAAAATTTTAATAAAAAACAAACTTTGATTTTAAATTCATAATTTTCTCGGTAGGCGGGGGAAAATTTGCGATAAGTAACTTTACCTTAGTTGGGTTGAATTAACAGAAAAGACCCTCGAAAAAGAAACTTTAAAACTTGAAAAAAAAACAAAAACAAAAAAACAAAACATTTTCTCTTGTGTCATAATAAAGATGACATAATTCTGTTTTTTTTTTTTATCGGATGATAATATTTATTTAAATGTAAAATTACATTTTGTGACACAAGACCAAAGTGGAAGTGGGGAAAGATGTCTCACTGTCTATCCTACGCCCAGCTAATCTGATTCACGATCCATTCACTCTAACAACTAACTTAATCAACACAAGACTTCATCCTTTCACTCCCATTTTAACATTTACCAAAATACCGCATATTGGAAGGGAACCTACTAAAAACCTCAGGATAATGATTAGCTTGTAGTCTAATTTTTTTATATTTCCCTATTTTCTTAGGAAGATCATAATTGCATATTAGTTTGTGTACATGTGAGGTGGTTCTGTTGATAGAGAATTTTGGGGCTCATATATTTTGTATTGCAATTGGGCAAAATAACTTGAGCTTGTGATTTCAATTGCGATACATGAACTCAATACATATATACTGTTTGTGATGACACAACGTTTGACGAGGATCATTACTACAAATTTATCAATAGAAAGAAAGCTTTGATTATCATACAGAGCAAAGACTCTTATCCTTTGATCAATGATTTAATACTTATTTTCATTGCAAATCCACAGAAGCTTTTAACACACACCTTTATTTTATCTGCCAGGTACTTCTATTACCTGTAGCAAATTGCTTCAGACCTGAAAGAATTTTTGAAAATGTTTTATACATATATATATAGTCATCCGCAGACAGATCTGTTTCGCTGTATCACAGCTCATCAGTACGGTTAGACTCCGATTGCTTTTAACACAGGAATGAAACCTGACCGAATTGGCGTCAGTCAGCGATTCTACCACTGAGCTATGGGCGCTCGGTAGAAGCAGGTAGACTTTTAGAGTATGATGTATCATACGCCAGTGGCCAGAGTGCTCTAATTCATTACTGAATGAGCGATGCGTAGATGCTAGAGTACTTTCTCTAGAAGGTGCCATGTTGGTTCATTCAAGTTCAGCAAAAGAAAATTATAGAATGATAATCCTTTTAATGTCGACTTAGGCAAGCGTATATGAAATTATGAGGTGAAAGTGAAAACAAGACTTCTTCTTCTTCTATGTGCCCTGTCCCTTCATGACGTAGGCGATCATGGCTCTCCACGTCTCCCTATCCCTTGTGGCTCTTAGTATGTTTGTTCCTGTTGCTCCTGGCAACCCCCGTTCCGTCATCCACCTGATCAGTCCCTGCAAATATGTTATCCGCTGCCTTCCTCTGTCTCTCCTTCCTTCTATCTGTCCAGTCAGTATCAGGTTCTCCAGGCTCTCCTTCCTCATTGCATGTCCCAGGAACTTCAGTTGTCTCTTCCTGATGCTCAGCATCAATTTCCTTTTTGTTGTCATTATTTCTAACACCTCGTCGTTGCTTGTATGCTCAGTCCACGATATCCGTAGCATCCTTCTGTAGAACCACATTTCGGCCGCTTCCAGTTTTGTCCTCATTTTCGATGATATTGTCCAGCATTCACAGCCGTATTGAAGAACTGACATCACGTAGCAGTCTAGAACTCTTTTCTTCGTTTCTATTGAGATTTTCCTGTGTTAGTATTTTGCTCATCTTCTGGAACGCGTCCTTTGCCATGCCAATTCGCCTTCGGATCTCCGTGTCGCACTTTCCATCTCCTGTTAGAACACTTCCTAGGTACTTAAATTCTTGTACTTGTTTGATTCTGTTATTCTCCACCTGTATTTGGCATTACAATGTCTAAATAGTAACATTAAAATTATTGACATTTTACTCATTGTGATTAATTATTTGAATCATACTTAAAATTATTAACGGGATGCATATTTTCACTCACAGTCTAATAGATACAGATACTTTGAAACATTTAGCACTTATGGTCCAAGTTTATTGAAATAATGGTGACAATTTGATGATTTTTTCGTTAAAAATAACTAATATTTTTCCACGGCTTATCAACACTTTACAGGTTATTTAAATGCAGAAAATATTTTTAGATCATAAAAATTGGGGAGGGGATAATAATGATTTACTGATACAAATCTTACTAATGAACCCATATTAGAGGAGAAGAGGTAGGTATTTTGCACATAAGTGAATATAACGATGCCAACGGGAATTAGAATTCGGCTTTCCGATCAACAATTCCTAGTCACTATTCATAACACCACTTGCACATCTAAGATTATATCTGTTATTCCCAAACGGTCACTCATCTAGCTACTGGCCAGACTCCACGTTGCTTAACTTCAAGGATCATACGGGAACCAGTGTTTCAATGCGATGTCAACCAGTTAAGTGCCATACGTGATACATATTTGGGCGATCATGTCTCGAAAGAGACATGACTGACTGGGCAGAAGATTATCCCACAGTAGGTTGTCATTGCTTTGTGCGATAGACTGGTTGCCAGCCAAGGCTATAGAACCCAATCTGTCTTGTTATTTAACCCATAACTGGAAAAAATAATATCTTTCCCAAGGGTATTTGCGCGTAAGTGAATGCAACGAATTCAACTGGAATTTGAACTCGGCTTCTCGATTTCTCGTTTCGAGTCGATATCCACTGCACTATGATGTAGCCAGTTAAAAAATATGGAGATATAATCATATTAAAATTCCAGGTACAGTGAGTAAAAAAAATAAGCAAAAGATGAATGTAGCCCTTGTAAATTCTGTAAAAATCTTGAAGAGAAAAGTGGTTCAGGACTCTTTTTGTTTTGCTTTTTCGACTAGTAGGATTTAGGAATGAATACTATATTTCTTTTTGCATGGCCAAATAAATGGCGATCCTTATGAAAAATTTTCAAAGAAATTGATAAATTCTGACTTGAAAGAAAAATATTTTTTTTGAGTTGTCTACATTGACATAGTAATCGCATATATAATTTACAAGATAATACAATATTTATTATCAAGTATAAATATGAAAACCAAAATATTTTGTTCATAGAAATTTATTTCTTAGTTTATATCAATAACCGGTTAAAAAATAATAAATAGATTTGTGAATAGTATATTTTGAAGTGAGACGACTGATTAATACTTTATCATCTTGGTCAGGTTTCCTTACCTCAAGCAAGATTAAGATGCAAACATTCGGAAACTACTCTTATCTTTTACCCGGATTCTTTAAGAAACAACGCTCTTCCCCTCCCTCTCTCTCCCTCTTCCTCTCCCCCTCTCTCCCTCTTCCTCTCCCCCTCTCTCTGTAATTTATATAAAAATCTCTGAAATCTGCAGCCAGTGGCGATTCTACAGGGAGGAGGGCAGAAGAGGCCAAGCCACCACCCCTGAATTTTTGCTTACTCCTCGGTTGCCCCCTTCACTTTTATAAGCTTAAAAAAATTATGAAACTGATCAGTCACTGATTTTGATAAAATTTGATCATCAGCATTTTTCCCCTCTGCGTTTTCTTTTTCATTTAGCTTTTTAAGGTCACATACAGAGACCAGTTTGAAAGAAAAACAAACAAAATAAAACAACCAGATAGATAGAAACAGACATGATAGGGAGGGAAAAAAGAATTAATAGTCATATTTTCATATCTAAAGGAAGACGTTAATTAGAAATAATGTCCCCATTCTTTTTTCGCATTAATTTTTTATGCGTCAAAAAACCTTTGTAGAGGAAAAAAAAAAAAAAAAAAAAAATCAGCGCAGAAAAATCACATTGTTCTGTTAGTATTGCCTTAGCATTAATCCTTTGATTTGATTTTGAAATTAACCTCTTTTGGGTTCCAACAGTGAAAAAGAGGGCAAGAATAGAATAGAACTCCACTAATATGAATGAAAAGTTATTCTGATTATAGTGAAGTAACATACTTATACTCAAACTCATTCCCAAGTTGTGTATAGGATAGTGGTGTAGTATGAAAATAAAGACGCTACTTGAGTTTGACCCCTCGTCCTCAGAAAAATCTTGGATCCTAAGTTTTTTTTCCAAAGTTTCACAATCGCCACTGTATGCAGCGTGAAAAAATATCAGGGTTTATCATTTCATGTTTATTAATTCTTACTAAATGATGCATAAAATAAATTATTATCATAATATTAAATAATTTCATTCATTTATTTTTAATATTAAGGTAGACTTTTCTGAAAAAACAAAAAACAAACAAAAAACAAACAAAGAAACATTTTTTTAGGAAGAAGCAAACGTTTCAGTTGAATTTCTTAACTCGTTCATTTTTATATGAGTTACTTCCCTTTATAAGGATTTTTTTTTGATTTTATATTTCACTCGACCTTGTTTCAAATTTTCCGTTCTTCTATACTCTATTTTATGCTACAACATTCGAGACAAAACTGTAAGAATATTTTTAAAGGAATTATTTTACATATTCCAAATTATATAATATCATTAATTCACCTTAATTTATTTGACTGTGACATTGTTTATAGTGCAAGGGAAGGTAACTTATTATCAGGATTTTATTTTTTTTTATAAGTGAGAGGAGTTACCTCCTTTGAATCTTTAGGATAATAGCTCTCATCGTTTCTATGTTTGAATGTTATGAACCTGCGTCGAACCCATTTTACTGCTCGTGAAGAAGCAGAAATTTTGCTCAAAATACCTGGGATTTTCAAATATTGTTAAACTATTGTGCTTAAGCAAAACTGATACCTAAAAAACTGTGGCCGTGCACAATGTATCAGTATACTTTGTGTTTTATTTTTTATTTCTATATAGGTACCGCCATTTCATTTTCGATACCTAAGTTTTAAATTGAATTTAAAAAAAAAATTCAATTCAAAACTTAGGTATCGAAAATAATCTCAAGAAAATTTTTCTATTTTTAAATAGAAAAATTTTCTTGAAACTTTAATTTTAGCTTAATTTAAAGCTAAATGATTAAATTTACTATTTCCAATAAGCAAAATATTCTGGTATATTTCAAACAGAAATTACATTCATTGGAATCTCAAATGTTGAGATAAAAAAAAAAATCAAATTTTTAGGCCACTTTTAGAGCGATCGACATATTTGTAAACTAAAGTTAATTCTCGTTTTTAAAAATCTTTCAAAAATAAAATATACATCTCTCACTTGTTATTTTTTTTAGAAAATTAGCAAATTTAAAGTTAAATTAATGTGTTTTGAAACAAATATTACTTGTTTATGGCATGACATTTAAAATAAAAGTATTTCTTAATCACAAATGTCTGACTCATTGACCTTTCAAGTAGGCGATGATAATACCTGTTATCAATCTGAAAGTATGATGACCAGAAATTGACATAATCCAATTTAACATTTCGTAAGGGGAACAACCCTGGAAACATGTGACCATTTTAATGATAAGTCTCTTATAAGTTTCCATAGTAAAAGAAAATATGCAGTTTAACGTAAATAAAAAAATTAGAAATTATTTTAAAAATCTTAATTTTTAATGATTTGTATTAAGCTTTTGAATTTTCAATTTGTAAATAAAGTCTTGTTTAATTAATAACCGAAGACACTGAGTAACTGGAAGAAATTTAAAAGATGTTTGAAACTTTAATTAGCAAAGAAGAAAAATGAAAACATTTCTTATAAAAATTCATTGTTCATCGAATTTTTTTTTTCTTCAGAATATGATATCCTAAAATTATATTATTTATAAAATCAATTAAAATTTTATCTACATTAAAAAGTAGCGTAGTTTTAATGCATTTTCGATTTTACTATTCGTAGAAGATTTTCGGAAAAATGATCTCGTAATTAAAAAAAGTTATATGATTTACATTCCCCCAGTGAGTCCTGCATTTAACTAATAAAACAAAAACAAAAAAATGGTATAGATAATATATTTCTAGAAGTTTTATGCAATTAATTGAAGTGAGGGGTAACAGATGTAAAAAATATTTTACCAAGATTTTCTAAAAATAATAACTGCATAAATAATTTCATTTATTTGTGAATAAGTCCGAAAAGTTTCATTAGAATCAGACAGTTGATTTCTGCAAGCATTTTCAAATTAATGTATCTTTCAACGACCAGAAACGACTTGCGTAATATTACGTTTTCCTTAATAGTTAGATTAGGTAAACAGCGTGAATAACTGACGTAAGACAACAAAATTAACTGAAATTTCGAACGTGTTAGAAAAGATTCTAAAAATTATTAATTTTTATTATTAAAAAAAAAATAATGACAACAAAATTTGATCTTTCCTCTTAATAACATAAGCATTTTGATGATAAAACTTTGTTTTTATTAAGTTTGAGCCCTTTTAACATCATGCTATGCTGTTGTTTTGGCGTGGTGGTACCTATTTTTATCATATGTATTATTTTAAATTTGATTTATTTTACATTTCCATGGAAACTGTTAATACAGTAAAGATAAAAAGGCCGGTATCAGCATTTGCTAAATGTGAAAAAAACAAACAAACAAAAAAAAAAACAAAAAAAAAAAAACAAAAAAAACAAAAACAATAATAGTAATAACAATAAAAAATAATGAAAATATATGAAAACCTATTCTCATTTTTTGTTTCTTACTTTTTTCACTTATTTTTTCGAATACAATTAATTTTATTGCTGTCTTCTTTAGAAAGTGATAGCTAGTTTTTTTAGTACAATTTATTAGAGTGATGCTTATATTATCCAATTGGAAATCAACACAACGTGATACTCGTATTTATTTTCCGTTAGAAACGACCACATACGTAAACATGTATTGATAAGGACTTTTTGAGAAAACTATTCCAAAAACAATTTTTATTTTTTACTCTATTTACATTATACAGGCTGTTGTCTTGATCTTTATTGCCATATTCGCGACCTTTCGGCCATTGCACGCTCCAACATTCTTCAGGTTATATACGTTGGAATTTTGAACTGAACCCTTTATCTAGCCTAGGAGGGTAGACTGTTCTAATTCCACGTGCCATACCCAGTGGATAAAGGCGTTGGTTGAGTAAGCCAAAAAGGGCTTGACTAAAAGAATTGTGAGATCAACATCTGGCTACAGCAGAGGGAACAAAAACTTGGATATTTGAGTTACTAAAGGGAATTAACCGAAACAGAGACCCCCCCCCCCAAAAAAAAAAAGCAAAAAAAAAAAAAAAAAAAAAGCAAAAAATGCATGGCGGGTGGAATTAGAACAATTTACCTCCAAAGCGTTCTGTTCGAAATTCCAACGTATATCATCCGAAGAATGTCGGAGCGTACAACGGCCGAAACTTCGTGAATATGGCAATAAATATGAGGACAACAGTCTGAATGAAGTAAATAGCGTAAATAATTACAATACCTCATCTCAGAAATAAAGACAGAGATGCTACTACTACTACTACTACTACTATTACTACAGATTATTATATGGTGATTTACCTTGGAAACAGAAATTATCAAAAGCAAAGTACATTTTTCAGTATTCTTGTAGACACAGTTCAAGTGCCTCAACTATTATAGTCACGATCCAAACATTCATATTCCACACTTTTTTCAGTTCCTGGATGAGAACCTGGCAGCCTCAGTCTCAGTTTTTCGTTTGTAGGCACAGTTTCATTGTTTTTGATTATCACACCCAGTTTATATATTGAATGGTTGATCTGGATCTCAAATTCCTAAATAATTTTATTCTGCTTTATTTTTTCAGGAATGCATATTTGTACTGATTCCATTATTTTATATGACTACTCTAAGTCGTTTACACAATTCTTAGTATATCTCTGTTTCTACTTTGTCGTATTTGTTTTGAGTGAGATTTCTGTATTCATTTATGACGTGAGTTTTAATCTTGTCTTTTCTTTATGTTTTGGTCATTTTTGTTTTGATATAATTGTTGCTGAGACATTTACTCTGCGTTGAAATGATAAGAAATCCTGTTTCTGTAAAATATTTTCTTTTTTCCTTCTGTGACAAGTTCCTCACTCTTCCCACGTTTATAATCTTGTACAAACCTCGCTTTGTCATGTACAAACCTCGAATGGTTGTCATGTTTCTTCATATGCACCCGTTGGGCTTATTTTGTAAATCCTATTATAGTTGACTGAACGCAGTCAATGATAAATGACAATTTGTTGTTTTTGTATGTGTATTGATGATTTTTATCAGGTAAAATTTTGTAATTTTTATTGTTCTTTAATAGCAAAATGGATGAAGTAAAACTGAAGACAGATATTTTCTTTCCTCAAACCACAAAAAATGCTATAAAAGATAAAAGCAGGAGAGAAGACCAATTCTTTCATAGCCTAGAGAAAAAAAGTTAAGAGTGACGTCAATTTAATGACAGTTAACTGACTAATTAAAGTGATTCTTGGTTATTTTCAGATGTTTTGTCCGCTCATAGACACAGAAAAATATTAGAATAATTATTTACTGAAATAAAAAGAGACATTTTCTAACTCTGGATATATAAAAATATTTATGTATACAGTATTCTATCCAAATAAATTATAAATAAATATTCATCCAAACTGCGAAAACGTAGTGAAATCATTTTGAACTAATTTATTGCAGTTGGAAGATTCTTGCTGGCAATGAAACTCAAGTTGGATCTAGTTGGCCTCAGACATCATTTGTTTTCGCTAAAATCCATATTAGAGTTTTGCACATTGACTTGACCAAAGTTAGATATGGATAGAACTAGAGAGATGCACCGATGGAAACTCAATAAGATTAATTCGTATTTATTAAGTTTATCAATCTAATTTTTTATAAAAAAATATTCAAAGAAATTAATGACAAGTTTGACTGCACATGGAACCTCGGCCAGTTAAATGACATACGTGATACACGTTTGGGTAATCATGTCTCTCCCCTACTTCTCCACGTAAATCATTGTTGGCTCTTTCCGTTAAGTGCCATACATGATACACACTTGGACTAAGCAGAACATTTTACCGCAGTAGGTTGCCATTTTTTTCTACGGTCGATTACTTGCTAACCCAATCTATCCTGCTATTCAACCCATAGCTGGAGGAAGAAGAGATGGATTAATACCTTTCCGAAGGGTATTTATGCGTAAGTGAATGCAACGAACTCAACTGAAACTTGGCTCTCCGATTTCTCGTTCCGAGTCGATGTCCACTGCAGCACAAAGCACATCCTCTGGACCCTCGGTACTGAAGCTTTTTCATGGGATCCAGAACATTCGTCTAAGGAACATTCGTCTAAGAAACATTCGTCAAAGGAACACTGGTCTAAGCAAAACCCGTCTAAAGAATGTACATGATATATTTGTCTAGAGAATTAGGGTCTGGTGTGAGTTGTATTAATAGACAAACAATGCATAGCAATAAATGTTTATACACCACATCAGTAATTAATGTTACTATCAGTCAGTTAAGTGCCATACGTGATACACGCTTGGGCGATCATGTCTCGAAAGAGACATGACTGACTGGGCAAAAGATTATCCTGCAGTGGTTGTCATTGCTTTCTGCGGTAGACTGGTTGCCGACCAAGGCTATACTTTAGAACCCAATCTGTCCTGCTATTTAACCCATAACTGAAAGGAAGAGACGGATTAATACCTTTCCCAAGGGTATTTGCGCATAAGTGAATACAATGGATTTAACTGGAATTCGAACTCGGCTATCCGGTTTCTCGTTCCGAGCTGATATCCACTGTACCACAACGCACATCAAATGTTACTATAAGTGTCTTAAATATTATTCTGCAATATAGCGAGTATCAATAAAAATTGAATATTTTGTAAATGATAAAGTGATAATTTATTTTTAAAAATATTATAGACATTAGACGAGTATTCCTTAGACAAAAGCCTTTAGACAGGTTTTCCTTAGACTAATATTCTTTAGATGAACGTTCCTAAATACAAATTTCATCTTTATAAATGCTAGTTTAACTTATGCATGATTCAATGTTTTTCAAAAATAGCTTCTCTGTTAAAAAATGTTGTATTTGAAAGACTATACACGCTTATACTGTTTAAGTATCTCGATTATTATAGTTTTTTTTTCATCATTTGAACAATCTTAGTAAGAGTTTTAAGGACACCAATGTCATTTTAAGGATGCCAATGTAATTTTCAGCGGAACTACGTGCTGCGGATATCATGGCTCGAGAACGTGAGCAATGATAAGGTTTTGGAAAGGATGGAAACTAAAAGGCAATTAATACTAAGCATCAAGAAAAGACAGCTAACGTTCCTGTACATGCAATAAGGAAGGAAGGCTTTGAGAATCTGATACTAACAAGCAAGATTGAGGGAAAAAGAGACAGGGGAAAGAAACGGGTAGCATACTTGACGGGCCTGAGCAGGTGAATGGCAGAACGGGGGTTGCGTGGTGTAACAGGAGAAAGCTTGCTAAAAGCCATCAGGGATAGAGAGACGTGAAATGCCATGATCGCCTACGTCCTGAAAGGATAAGGCACATAGAAGAAGAAGAAGAAGAAGAAGAAGAAGAAGACGTGCTTTTCAAATACATTTCCGCATGTTTAAAATTCAACTAAACCTGACTGCAAGTAAATTGCAAGTAAAATTATTGTTTTGAAGGTCGTTTTTCCCTAAGATACGACAACCTTTTAATACAAACTGAATGGACGAACTTGGGTCGTTCATTAAATTAAACACAAAAGAAAAAAAAAAAAAGAAGATTAATCATAATGTAGCTTTTGAATATAAATTTTGAATAATCGAATACGGACATTAAACAATAATCTTATGAAGCACAATTTCTAATGTTTGTTCCATGCAATCAGAAATGTTTTTTTTAATTATCTAATTACAATTATTATCTACCGTAAAAGCAATTAACGCATTCTTCAATCGATCATTCTTATTTACACATTATTTTTTTTACTATTTATATTATTATTTATTATTTATATTATTACTTACTAATCAGTAATTAATTAATTATTATTTATTAATTATTATCTATATTATTATTTATATTATTATTATATATTCTTTATTATTTGTATTATTTATTCAACATGAAATCAAAAAAATGAAAATAAATTTATCTTTTGAATATGCATATTAAAAATTTTGAATCATCGTATACGGACATTAAACAATAATCTTATATGTAAAACGATTTCTAATGTTTGTTTCATGCAATCAGAAATTGGTTTTAATTGTCTGATTATCATTATTATAATGATAATTAGAAAATAAAACCCCATAACCGTAATGTAAGACAATTAATGCATTCTTCAATCGACAATTCTTCCTATTTACGTATTATTTAATAATTTTTTCCAAATATATAATTTTCTCTTAACTAAAGAGAGAATCTTATAAATTGTAAAATAAATAAATAAATAAATGAAGAAAACATCAATTTAGTTGACAATTAAAAATCAAAATTAACGAAATTAACAAAATTAACAACTTTTTATTTTTTGTTGATAAAAAAACGAATCGCTGTTTTATGGAAACGACTTCCAAGAGGATGTTCAATTGATCACTACAATTTTAATCTGTTCAAGTCTAGTGTTAACCGTTATCTTCCCCACATATCCCCATAAGTTGTGCCTCTTAATCTGTAACTCTCTACATCGAGTACAGGGTAAATAGTATTATAGCGGGTATTTCTTATTTTATTTATTTTTCTAGTTGTAGTAGGATTCCGTTCTAGTGGAGGGTATTTGTATACCGTTGCAGGTTAACGGAATTTGGCCTTGTGGAAGATAGCCCACTATAATTCATAAAATGATTATAAATCAAGAAAGGCAATTTGAGTATAAAATAACATTTATATATATATACACATATCAATTAATGTTTTACAATTAAAGTAATGCTTGAAGGATAGGTCCAACGGAGGTTAGAGAGTTCATGACAAATAATAATGCTGAAAAAGATAAAAGGCTTAGGAAGGCGGAGAGCAGATATATGTGGGGAATGTTTATTTTGACGTTGCCACTTCTAAGGTCCGTAAGTTGGTTTGTGTGGAATGTCTTTGAAGAGGTCACTCCTGAGGTCAGTAAGTACTTTTGAGACAGGGAGGAAGGAAAGAGGCCAGCATAGTAACCGCTCGACTTAAGTCAAGGGGAGACACTGGTTACTCTAGCTGTCAGTCCTTCTGTCTGTCTGTCTGACTATGCTTTGCGTCTCCGCTTTTTATATCTGCTTTTTGGATCAAAAGCAGCTCGTTTCGAATTTCATACTTGTATTTGATTCTGGGCTTCCCATTTGCTGGTAAATATAATTCGCGTAGGCTCGCGAAATGGAAATTTGATATTTGATTAATTTATATTTTTCAACCGGAACATCTGCGCAAATACACCTGCGCAGAAGCGATTTTTGTTAAATTGCTTTCTGATTGTTATAGAGCAAACATCCGGTCTCTCGCGTTTACTCGGTTGGTATCACCACAGTATCATAAAAAGAAATACCTAAAGTGATAAATATTAGATGTAGAGTTTATTAGACAAAACCTAACCAGATGTGACACTCAAATAGAAATAAATAGTGAAACACCTCTACAAAAGTCTTTGTCAAGAATCAATATAACTAATTTATCAATAAGCAGAAAAGAATACGGAAATATTATTTATACTTGTGTTGTATGCTAGTTTGATGTAATAACCAAGATTATATAACTTTTGTCATCTTTTTTTAAAAACTCATAACTAAAAATTTGTTCGTTTGATTAGAGTTGATATTCTTTTTAATTCTTTTTATTTTTCAGACTGCAGCGATGCTTTAAGCAAAGGACATGAAAAGCCCGGAGTTTATCTTCTGAACGCAGAAGATTCTCCGTACAGTATACGTGCTTTCTGTGTTAAGGGATGGACAGTTGTGCAGAGACGTTTCGATGGATCAGAAGACTTCGACAGGTAATTATAAATAAATACAAATTTTATGTTAAAAAAGGTAGCTATAACGGAAGTTATTATTTCAAATCCTGAATATACTAGTTAACAGAGTTAAGTAGATAATAAGAATACTAGTACTACTTTTCCGTGCGATCTACAGTGATTTCCGTAGTTTGCACTGTAACTTGTAATGAAGTAGGCTGCACATTAAAATGTAAAAGTTCAGGTAGATTGCACGCTACACTGCAAATGAACTGGAAGACAGTTTGCTAAAAGTCATTTCACAGCGTAGATTACAGAAACTGCAGAAGATTGCACGCTGAACTGTAAATGTCATGGTAGACAGCTCCCTAAAGCCCATTTCACAGCGTAGACAACAGAAACTGCGATAGATTGCACCCAAAACTGCAATAATCTGATTGACAGATGGCTAAAGGTCATTTCACATTTCACAGCGTAGAATGCAGAAAGTGTGGTAGATTGCACGGCATACTAAAAATGACCTGTTAAACAGCTAGCTAAAGATCATTTCACCGCGTTGACTACAGAAACTGCGGTAGATTGCACGCTAAACTGCAAATGACTTAGTAGACATTTCGCTAAAGGTCATTTCACATCGTAGATTACAGAAACTGCGGTAGATTGCGCGCTAAACTGCAAATGACCTGGTAAATAGCTCGGTCAATGTCATTTCATTGTTTAGACTACAGAAATTGCTATAGATTGCACGCTAAACTGCAAATGACATCGTAGACAGTTTGTTAATGGTCATTTCACATCATAGACTACAGAAACTGCGGTAGATTGCATGATAAACTGCAAATGATCTGGTAGACTGCTTGCTAAAAGTCATTTCACAGTGTAGATTACAGAAACTGCAGCAGATTAAACGCTGAACTGTAAATGTCCTGCTAGACAGTTCGCTAAAGCTCATTTCGACGCGTAGACTACAGAAACTGCGATAGATTGCACACAAAACTGCAATGATCTGGGAGACAGTTAGCTAAAGGCCATTTCACACCGTAGAATACAGTAAGTGCGGGAGATTGCACGGCATACTGCAAATGACCTGTTAACAGCTCGCTAGAGGTCATTTCACTGCCTAGACAACATAAACTGCGGTAGATTTCATGTTGCAAATGACTTGGTAGACAGCACGTCATTTCACCGCGTTGACTACAGAAACTGCGGTAGATTGCACGCTAAACTGCAAATGACCTTATAGACAGTTTGCTAAATATATTTCACAATGTAGACCACAGAAACTCCAGTAGATTACATGATAAACTGCAAATGACTTGGCAGACAACTTGTTAAAGTTTTTTTCACAGCGTATATTACAGAAACTTCGCTAGATTGCAAGCAAAATTGCAAATGACTTGGTAGACAGCTTGCTAAAGGTCATTTCACAGCGAAGACTACAAAAAATCCGGTAGATTGCACGCCAAACTGCAAATGTCCTTGTAGACAGCACGTTACAGGTGATTTCACAGCGTAGACTATAATAACTGCGGTTGATTGCACGCTGTGGTTGATTGCACGCTAAATTGCAAATGAGAAGGTAGACACCTTGCTAAACGTCATTTCACAGCGTAGATTACATAAACTGCAGTAGATTGCACGTTACATTGGAAATAACCTGTTAAAGAGCTTGGTAAAGGTCATTTCACTGCGAAGACTACAGAAACTGCGGTAGATTGCACGTTAAACGGCAAATGATCTAGTTGTCAACTCTTTAAATGTCGTTTCACAGCGTAGACTACAGAAACTGCGGTAGATTGCCCTCTAAACTGTAAATTACCTGGTAGACAGCTCGCTAAAGGTCATTTCACAGTGTAGACTACAGAAACCCCGGTAGATTCAATGCTAAACTGCAAATGACCTAGTAGTCAACTCGGTAGAATGTACGCTAAACTGCAAATGACTTAGTAGACATTTCGCTAAAGGTCCTTTCACAGCGTAGACTACAGAAACTGCTTTAGATTGCACGCTAAACTGCAAATAGCTTGGTAGACAGTCCAATAAAGGTCATTTCACATCGTACACTACAGAACCTGCGGTAGACTTGAAATGACCTGGTAGACAGCTTGCTAAAAGTCATTTCATAACGTACACTACAAGAAACTGCAGTAGATTGCACGCTAAACTGCAAATGACCTTGTAGTCAACTCGGTAAATATCATTTCACAGCGTAGACTAAAGAAACTTCGGTAGATTGTGCGCTAAACTGCAAATGACTTAGTACATATTTCGCTAACGGTCCTTTCACTGCGTAGAATACAAGAAACTGCAGTAGATTGCACGTTAAACTTGAAATGACTTGTTACACAGCTCAGTAAATGTCATTTCACTGCGTAGAGTACAGAAACTGCGGTAGATTTTACGCTAAACTGCAAATGACTTCGTACAGAGCTCGTTGAAGGTCATTTCACAGCGTAGACTATAGAAACTGCGGTAGATTGCACGCTAAACGGCAAATGATTTGGTAGACAGCTCGTTAAAGTTCTTTTCACATCATAGACTACAGAAACTGCAGTAGATTGCAAGCTAAACTGCAAATAATCTGGTGGACAGCTGGCTAAATGTCATTTCACAGCGTAGACAACAACAGAATTGCAGTAGATTGCGCGCTAAACTGCAAATTACCTGGTAGACAACTCGCTAAAGGTCATTTTAGAGTGTAGACTACAGAAACCCCGGTAGATTGCACGTTTAACTGCAAATGAGCTGGTAGACAGCTGGTTAAATGTCATTTCACAGCGTAGACTACAGAAACTGCCGTAGATTGCACGGTAAGCTGCCAATGACCCGTTAAACAGCTCGCTAAATGTCATTTCACAGCGTAGACTACAGAAGTATGGTAGATTGCCCGCTGAATTGCAAATGACATAGTAGACTGCTCATTAAATGGCATTTTATAGTGTAGACTGCAGAAACTGCAGTAGATTGCACGATAAACTGCAAATATCTTGGTAAACATCTCGTAAAGTTAATGTCACAGCGTAGACTGCGAAAATGCGGTAGATTGCATGCTAAATTGCAAATGACCTAGTAGTCAACTCGTTGAATGTCATTTCACAGCGTAGACTACAGAAACCTCGGTAGATTGTACGCTAAACTGTAAATTACTTAGTAGACCTTACGCTAAAGTTCTTTTCTCGGCGTAGACTACAGAAACTACTTTAGGTTGCACGATAATTTGCAGATGACTTGGTAGACAGTTCGTTAAAGTTCATTTCACAGCGTACACTACAAAAACTGCGGTAGATTGCACGCTAAACTGTAAACCACATGGCAGGCATTTCGTTAAAGGTCATTTCACAGCGTAGACCACAAGAACTCCCGTAGATTGTGCGCTAAACTTCAAATGACCTGGTAGACAGCTCACTAAACGTTATTTCACAGCGTAGGCTACAGAAACTGCCGTAGATTGCACGGTAAGCTGCAAATGACCCATTAAACAGCTCGCTAAATGTCATTTCACAGCGTAGACTGCTGAAACTGCGGTAGATTGCACGCTAAACCGCAAATAACTTGGTAGAGAGCTTGCTGAATCTCATTACACAACGTAGACAACAACAGAATTGCAGTAGATTGCGTGCTAAACTGCAAATTATCTAGTAGACAGGTCGTGAAAGGTCCTTTCACAGTGTAGATTACAGAGACTGCAGTAGATTGCAAGCTAAACTGCAAATGATCTGGTAGACAGCTGGCTAAATGTCATTTCGCAGCGTAGACTACAAAAGTACGGTAGATTGCACGCTGAATTGCAAATTACCTAGTAGACAACTCGTTTTATGTCAATTTACAGCGTAGACTGCAGAAACTGCGGTAGATTGCACGTTTAACTGCAATTGCTTTAGAAAACAGCTCGTTAAAGTTAATTTCACAGCGTAGACTGCAGAAACTGTGGTAGAATGTACGCTAAACTGCAAATGACTTAGAAGACATTTCGCTAAAAGTCTTTTCACACTGTTGACTACAAAAACTGCTTTAGGTTGCACGCTAAATTGCAAATGACTTGGTAGACAGCTGGCTAAATCTCATATCACAGCGTACACTAAAAAATTTTGTAGATTGCACGCTGAACTGCAAATGACCTAGTAGACAGTTCGTTATATGTCATTTTACAGCGTAGACTACAGAAACTGCGGTAGATTGTACGCTAAACTGCAAAAGTTGTACCAACATATCTATGTTGATGTTTAACTAAGAACTTTGGATTAATTTCGAATAATATTTTTAAAACTGGGAAGAAAATGCAATCATACTTTAATGAAAACAAGATAATATTCCATACGATTTATACATTTGAAGATGTTTACCAATGTACGTAGCTTATTTTGCCGAATTGAAAAACTTACTAATATATGCTTTTAACGAGTTGATAAATTTTATTGTCATAAACAGAAAATGAAGATAAAACCCTTTTAAATTAAATAAAAAGTGTCTTTTGCCATTGCAGCTGGTTTTGTAACAAAATCTACTTTTCTATGTGGATAAAATAATTGTTGGGCATCTAATACGCATACTGTACGAGATGTTCTCTGTGATTTGCTAGAGGCAATTGATAATAAATCAGACATGTAAGGCCCATCTTAAGTGCTGGTTGTTTGTAGGGTTCGTTGATTTATATTTATTAAATTCCTTTTGTCTCTTTTTATTTCACATTTATTTTTAATTCCAGGGATTTCGATGATTACTTGTCTGGATTTGGCAATTACTCAGGTGAATTTTTCCTGGGCTTGGAAAATTTGCATCAGTTGACCAAAAAGAAACCCTATATACTACGCATCGATGTTAAAGGTTCCACTGGAAAATGGTACTATGGTATCTACGAGGACTTCAGCTTGACGGACGAATTAGACGAATACCGAATTTCTCTTGGCAATATGACTGCTGGAAACTACCTTGACGGCTTCGAAAATTCTCGTGACAAACAGTTCTCAACGCGTGACCGTGACAATGACGATTGGAGGGGAGGTAACTGTGCTGAACATTATGGAGGTGGTTGGTGGTCGAGCACGTGCAGCACAAACCTTAATCAGATGTGGTGTAAATCAGGCTGCATGCAGTGGGCTGCCAAACACGTGGTCAGTTCTATCATTCGCATCAAGCCTTCAGGTGATGTATCTCAAGAGGACCTATCCGAGAATCCAAACCCTGGTGGTTTGACGTTTAACGAACTTCCCGTGCAATAAAACAGTCCCATTTTTATAGCTTTTGGAACTTTCTTCAAAACTGATTTTTAAAAAGTACAGCAAACAAAACAGCAAATAAAATACCAATTATAAAACAAAATAAAGTTAAGTAAAAACAAGAATAGAAACAAAAACAGAAACCAATGAAAACCTCCAGTCAGTATCGTCTAACCTTTACTGGACACTGTAAACGATTGTCATTGGTCACATTCAGCTAATTTACAACTGCTATTTTTTTTACTAAACCGATTGGTTAAAATATTTTGTCAGTTTCTTTTCAGTTTGTGAATTATTTGATTAATGCTGAGATATAGAAATCAATATCTGCTACTGTTACTACTACTACTACTGGCTATGACTTTTACAACTCTTATAGTTGTTTGATCCGTATGTAACATAATCACACCATACACTTGCAAACACTTCTACTTTCTAATTCCTTAAATTAACAATGATCCTAAAAAGACATCAAAGTTCCGAGTTTTCTTCCAGCAGCAACATTTTATACATTAGCAACTCATGTGAAATTAATGATATTCATATAGAACAAAGAACACATCAACTCAAGACGAAGAAAATGGATATCTTACCACCTTTTTGATCTGTAAGTTTTCTAGTGTTAAAGACAAGTCTTAAGTGGGTATATACTTCTATAGTTTGTGGAGACATTGGTTGGTCTTTGAATGCGGTTAGAGGCCTGAATTCCTAAATTCATGATATGTAATCTGCACTTATTTGGAGAGCTGGTGTAACTCAGTTTTTCTACATTGCAACAAACTACATTTGCGTGCCTGGATGGAGATCAGCATTTTCAAGTATTAATAAAAACAGGTGGAACATATTTTACAAAAGCCAAAAAAACAAATTTTATAGTAATTTGTAAATAAATGTTCTAAGCATATCTCGATTTCAGATTATATTTTGTTTTATGATTTGGCATTTTTCTCATTTACGGCAAAAGGAAATTGACTTTTGCTACATTTTGTTAATTCTATAATGAGTTTTCTTTCAGTTGATCTTTGATTTGCTTTCTAAGTAGTTTTTTTTTATTTCTAAAACAGAGACAGAATATCAAAAGAAGTTAAAAATGAATGAACGAGAAAATAAAAAAAAATGTCATCAAGAAAGAACGATGATGTCCAAATTGTTTTTGTTCTGGATTTAATCATATTTTTTCTTTATATTTATAATTGCCAAAAAATGCCATAAACTCTGTATATTTCTAAATAATTTAAAGTCGAGTAGAAAAATAGAAAGGATATTATCAAACATTTAAAGTTAAAAATACGTTGATACATCAATAAGTTCGGAGCCTAGTAATGAAAAAAATATTATATATAAAACAGATGTATACTTTTAATATAATCGCCCTAATTGTCAATGCGCTTAATCCAGTGGTTTATATTAATTACAAATGTAACAGTAAGATCAGACATTATCCACTACGGATTTATTGATCCACCGTCGTACAGATTACTAACCGTTCGTTCTAATTTGGATTAAATGCACGAATAATATCTTAATTTTAAGCGTAGCTTTTTGGAATAACATTGATTTTCCTCGCATTATTATGTGTATGTATTCATTGTCTCGAAGGAATAAATTCTTAAAATAATCTTTTATAAATGATAACATCAATCAGTTTAGAATCTTTAAATTAAAGTAACTTAAACTTTAATCTGTGATATACAATTTAGTAAAAACGGTTTGTGAATTTTTCGAAATGTTTATTTAATATATGATGCAACTATCTACACACTATTTCATGAGTTAAAACATAAAAAAATAATCGAGATCATTTGTTCTTGAATACGCAAAAAAGCAGTAATAAAACTTAAAAAAGCAAAACTTTAATAAAATTGAAGAAAACAATGACAATTCTTTTATAAAAACAATTTTTTATTTCTGGTAGTTATTAATTTCATTTTATCGGATAAAAACATAAATAAAATGAACTTATAGTTATCGGCTCTGGTAAATATAAATGAAACTTTTGAAATGAACTTTCATTTTCCAGCTGAGATTTATCTCCTTTTATGAAAGTATGCAGCTTAATCTCATTAACATAACGGATTATCTTGTTTTATCATGAACTATTCACATAAAAATTTTAAAATAATTAAATTCATTTAAATAATTAAATAATCTAGAGGATTTTCTTGTAACTTTACAAAATGTAGAATAAAGTTTTCATCAAAAGAACCATAAAGATGTTGAGTAATTAAATATCAATCAATATATAGAACTACTTTTCTTTTCGCAATTAAAATATTCACGATTGAAGAAACACATCATGATCATCAATAATAAAGCTATAAAACAAACTATATTCTTTCTTTTCAACTATTGTTGCATATTTTCCTCTATGTTCGTTATACATATCTGTTTATTTGTTAAGTAAGATCAATTCATTGTATATTTTCCATTCTGCAATGCATGTTGAGATATCGTCCTATACGATTTTTAAGCGGCAAAAATAAAATCCTCATTTGAATCAAAAATACAAAGTAGGTAACAACAAAAGCCTTGAGAATGTTCGTTTTGTAAAACATATATTAGTAAGATTTGTTTTTTTGTTTACATGAAAAATACATCGTACACGAAGAGTAGAAAACTCATTTTGCATGTTCCAAGACAAAGAAAGAACAACAGCAAAAAAAAAAAAAAAGAAAGAAAAATGCTTCTGTTTTTCTGCATTCAAATATTTTATATTTTGGTGTTATTAAATGAAAAGAAGTTTCAGAATTAGTACGTAACTTTTCTTTCATTTACAACACATATGAATAACTATTTAGATTTAAAGTTATAAAGACAGGTGTAGATATTAAATCCAAGCACATACAAAATTGTAAACGCATATTCACTTAAAATGTTGATTCTTCAGTTAAATAGCTTATTCAAGTATGGGCCAGTCTACCTTGGAAACATTTTCTTTTGTTATTGCATCATAATAACCAGATGAATGGCTTACATTTAAAATAAATAATTCTGGTGTTATATAACTATTTATACGCAGATGTCAAATTTCTGCTTGTATGGAGTTTCTAACATTGAGTCAAATATGGAAAGACAATTTCAGATTTTATGGCTAAGTTTAATCATGTGAATAGTTTGTAGTGGACGAAGCGTCCACTTACTAATTTAGATTTAACGAGTCGACTCGACGTAACACGAGGTCATGGTTTAAAGCAGGTTTTAAGAAAGAACAAAAAGGCGAAAGTAACCAGAAAAACAATATATTGACAAAGGTTACATGGGGTTGAGAGAGCATGCATAAGAAAGTGAAAAGGAAAGAGTCATTCCCCTTCGTCTGTTCGTAGAAACAAAATAACATGTATGAAGTTTTTACTCTAGCTGAAAGAAAGGTTTGTAACAATTGTTAAGATTTTCGTAAAGAGTTCAAAGTTCAAATCCTTGATGAAGAAAGTCAGACAGAAGACAAAGTTCTGTGTCTGTGTGTGCGTTGAGTAGAGAGAGAGAGAGAGAGAGAGAGACTTACATGCGAATGTAGCAGTCTTAGTCAGTCTGTGGATTTCTACCGACGAAGGTTGGAAAAATTGTGAATTTATGTGTAGAAAGTTATTTTATGTAAGGTCCAGTTTGAATGAAAGTTAATGTGCATAGTGTTAATGTCGGTGAGAAAAAAAATAAAAGAAATTGCGCCGCAATTAGTGCGCGAGTGTTTGTGTGAGTTAGGGAGACATGTCTGCTCTTGTCCCGGGACGAAATCCTAACTAGCGTACCACGTGATGTTCTTCGCTTTTATTGGCATCGTTTAGGCGGGAACAAGTCATCACGTGGACGCCGAGTGACCATGCGTGTGTGTGTGTGTGTGTGGGTGTCAATGTATGAAACCCCACAAGTTCATGGTCAACTTTTTCGTAGTTATATTAGTGCCGTTCGAAATTTGATTCACATGAACACATCTGATTTATAGGCAGACCACGAACCGTCTATTGGATTACTATCTGGAGGATAGAGACCATTGAATATTTACTCTTTGAATATTTACTCTTTGCACTACAATCAGGATTAAGCTTGTTAGACTAACCTTTCCGGTAATTATGAAAAGTTATTATGAAATTCATATGAATCAATATTTACATTTTCTGTGTCGCCGTTTACGTTTTATCAGTTGAACTGAGAAAACAATCAAAGCGAATCGTTCATGGCTAAATCGCAGTTATTAGCTGAACCTTTAATATTGACCATTGAACTTAATGCATGGAAAAAGAAGGAGATTATGTTGAAAAGTAAATATTTATTAAAATTTAATTAATAGGCTACGGACTTACGTAATTTTTAAAATTCTCGAACTGAAATGATGCTCTGGAGAATAAAAGTGAATACAGAGTTAGGAGCTAAATCAGAATGTCTCGGAAAATCGCAAAGATACTTCGAGGTCTACAAAGTATAAACGGAAATTAATGATAACCAATACGAACTTTATCTCTTTTCTGCTAATGGTAGCAAGGCGATGAATATGGACTCTTTTTAATGAACGGTTTCAGCCATCTTGAGATTTATATAAAAACCATGTACTAGTTAATTCAAAGCGCTATATTGTTTTCCTTAAAAATATATTTTGTCGTGACCTCAGGCTACCTTCGTTCACATCATCCACAGCTCCCTACTGAAAACAAGATATTATTAAATCACTTTTATTTTCAAGTGAATCAACGGTCCAAGTGTGCGTTTTCTTCCAAAGGCGGAGACTTGATTTAATGTTGCCATGACGTCATTTACTGTGACGTTATCCTTCGTTCGTCATTGCAAGTTGCCATGGGTACCCCCAAAAGAGAATATGGAAAAATGTCACAAAAAGAGCCTTTGAAATGGATAATCATTCAAAGGCTTCTTTTCTTTTTCCTGCTCAAGACATTTTTCGCAAATTTTCATCGCCTTAATTGATTTCTTGTTTTGTCATTTTCTTTTTTGTTGTTGTTCTAAATGCACTTTGATTATATGATGTCCACATTACATCATCATCATTATCATCATCATGTCAACGTACATCACCATCATGTCCACCTGTATTATCATCATCTTCATCATCTTCATCATCATCATCATCATGTTCACTTACATTATCATCATAATCAACATCATGATAGAACATGAAATGATAAAATAAAGAGAAGTGTGCGACGGTAAAAAAAGAATAAAGTTTTCTCAATATTCTTCGAGATTGATCTCGAATAACACATTTATATTTTGATATACTGTCTTTAAAAATGAATACTCATATAAAAAGATTTAATTGACATTTATAAATATATTAGCTGTTATAGAATTTAGTTTATGCCGTCAATCCCCATCATTACATAACCTAAACATAGATTTATTATTCTGCTTGGAATTATCAAATTTTGTTCAAATTCTATATTTAATAAAACAATTTTCTGGTGATATAAACCATAGCAGATTTTGTTAGATTAGTCAATGTTTTCACAATAATATTGATATTAACCAATCAATGTTGTGTAAATTTGCAGAATGTCTTTATATGTGCAACATATCACCTAAGTGCCATCTTATAATATTTTTCTTCATATTAAAAATATTGCTAATAACTTCTTGTGACGATGCAAGCTTTTATTATGCAAAGCTTAATAATTTTTTATTTTTAAATAAACTCAAAAGATACAAGCAAAACAAAAAGCGATACTTGATTAATACGATATCGATATACGCGAATAAAATCATTATTATTATTATTATTTTACATGTTAACATGAACTTCTTGATATTCTATAACCTTCATTAATATTTCAACCGTTGATTTTGTTTAATTTTCTATTGTTTAGAATTCGACATTACAATTTTTATTACATCCCGGAGATCTTTGCTTGAGTATTGCTTTTCATACTCACATAAGTCTGAAAAGTAATTTAAAGGAGGACCACAAATTTTCTATTGGATTAAAATCTGTAAATATCCGGAACCATTCCATTGATTTAGTGTCTTTGAAATATGTTTTTAAAGATGGGCGATAGTCAGTTTTATAAAAAGTAAAAGAATATTATCTGAATACATTCTTTAGCTAAAAAAAACCTTGGTTATGAAATACACCACTAAAAACATCTTATCTAAGAATGTACTGTATATGTATATATATATATATACATATATTGATAACATAATCAGCTCCGAAGGGATCAATAATTTTACAACCCAAAATATTAATTTATCTCCTTACTGTTATTTTTCACTAATGTGGTCGATTCAATCACTATATCAGGTATCAGGTTCATCAAATATAGTTTTACATTCATCATTAAAAACAGAGTTGAAAAATCAGTTTCATGTATTTCTTTGTCTAACATTTGCATTTGTTTGCATGATGCTTGTTGGGAGTTTGGTCATTTTCATGTCTTTATTCAATGTTCTTAATAGTATACATCTTTTCACTGTTTGCATAACACCAGCCTCTTCAAATATTTTCTTGCTATTCTTTGCAAATTATGACTTCATTAATTCTTTCAAAATTTCCTTTTGTAAAATTACCCCCCCGCCCCAAAAAAAAAAATCACTTTTTGCGAAATGCATCCCCGGAAATCTTCTTTTGTGAAATTCTTTCCAAATCCTTTCGAGTAAAATTCTTTCCAAATTTCTTTTTGTGAAATTCTTTAAATCAAAGTTTTTTTTTATCTTGCCAATGTTTTTAATTTCGCTATTTTCGTAATTTCCAACGTTGTGTCTCCATCACCCTATAACTTTACAAGACTTAGTTTCTATTTTGAGTTTTGTTTATAGTTTCTTACGACCTATGGTAATATTTATATATCTGAAATTAAAAAAAATAAGCATATATATTTATTTTTACTATGACGTTGGATAATAACATCTCACACTATCAAATAAATTATTGCGAATGTTTTTCATAAAAAGAGAAAATATTATAAGCTGAAATTTACACGATACATTATTAATCCTAAAAATATGAAGCCATTCTGAAAATATCGTTTGTCTAATGTCAATTTTATTATGTAAAATATTAAGTTGCCAATAAAATATGACATTGAAGATGGCTGAAGTTATTCTACTTAATTTGTAGACGTAGGAAGCTGGTTACTTTTTTTTGTATTCTGCCTTGTGTCAGACTTAACCGAACTCCCTACAGCTTACAAGTTTTATGCAGAATTATCATCATCAGAATTATCAGAAGGTTTTCATCATTATCAGAAGGTTGGTTGTTGGCTGATTGGAATATGTGGAATTGTGTGTAATAGTGTAAGAATAAAATATACATTTTGCTTTTTAAAATAAAAATTTATTAAGAGAAATGAATAACGAGAATTTGCAGACATTAATGTTCAATTAGAAAGTTTAGAGTATTAAAAGTTGTAGAAAATGTTCGTAGTCATAATGTCGGTATTTGAAACATCCGTAGAAGTTTAGAGTTCATGGTTGTGTAGTAGCGGAATGTAAAGTCTTTGTTCCTTCCTCTTTTTAGTAGGTCGCGACAGGTTGAGAGAAAGAGAAGGCAAACAAATAAAGGAGTGGTACTTAACACGTATCCATTTCGTCGTTGTGTTGTTCTCTTTAGCGGCGTGGTGTGAAAATGAAGAAAAGGACGTTGGAAGAAGAGGGCGAATGATACTGTGGCGTGCCCTGCGTCGGCGTCGGCTTCTTGAATTTTCTTTCGTTACATTGCCATGAGGTCCCAGCTAACCACTCCCATGTCGACTCACTTTGACAGGTTAGCGTCGTGGTTTTTATAGTCAAGCTTCTCATATAGTCAAGCCTGCTCCAGCGAAGCTTTTTCACATCTAGGCGTGAAAATACGTCATATATACATTTGCCGTTTTTAATCCAATCAGGATTCAGGATTTGCTTTTCACACCGACTTGTGAATTTTTCTTAGTTGGGTTTTTCCACAATGCTTTTAGTTCTTAATTTCTTATCCTTACAAATTTATTTTAGGCGAAAGCCGAGCGTGGATAACTTTGTCGCGAAGAAGAAATTTACTTTGTCTTTTCGATATGGTTGATATAAAAAATGACGTTTGTTTTTTTAGTGAGAATTATCGTAAATGCTAGTCTTGAAAGTTTTGTTTAACACATTCACAACATGGTACCACCAACTTGAAACTTTTGTATTGTTGGAAAGAAAATGATACAATATGTTCGAATAATTTTATTTCTAGGACAGGGGTGGGCAAACTTTTCAGTGTGAAGGCTACATTGAAAAATTCACAATTTTATAGGGTCATATAGTATATTAACCAATGTAAATAATATTTAAAATAGACAAAATAAAAGGCTTTTAAAGAAAAACTGCTATTAGTTTCTATTAATTAATATTTTAAAGAACTGTAGAAGATTTAAACGCATTTATTTACAGAATAACTTAGAGTATAAACTTTAAAGGAAAACAATTTTTATTAATAAGTATTTTTAAGTAGGAGCTTCACATGAAACACATTTGAAAGACAAAATAAGCTTGTTTTAAGAAAAAAGCAATTGTTTTTATTAATTAATATTATAAAGTAGAAAAACATATTTGAAAAACAAAGTAACTATGTTTAAAGAAATAAAACAATTTTTATTAATTAATATTTAAAAGTAGAAACTTCAAATGGAACACATATAAAGTAACTCAATTTAAAGAAAAAAATAATTTATATTTTAAAGGAAAAACTTTACATGAAATACATTTGTTTGATAACAAAGAAATCAATTTAAAGAAGAAGAATTAATTTTGATTGATATTTCTATGTCGTGTTTATATTTCTATAACTTCACATGAAACACATTTGTTTAAAAATCAAAGTAACTCAGCAACAGAAAGGATCTCAATGACTCACTGAGAATGATGCATCTGACTGAAGTCATTTACCAGTTTGTTAAAATTAGTTGCCAACTTCCTTGTGCTGATCCCCAATACTAACTGATGATTCGAGTCTGTGAGAAATGATCTGTTCTTTGACTTGTTAACTTTCAATATGGGAAAAGTCTGCTCCCAAATGTAAGTTGATGCAAACACAAACATTTTGCTTGCAAAATTTTTCAGATTTTTAAACTTTTATGAATGCAAAGATGCATAAAACTCAAATAGTGATTTATTTTCAAACAGCCTTTTTAAAGAGATGTCGGCTGGCAAATCAATCAGTTCCACCTGCCATTCTTCAGTCGCTGTTTCAATGTCAAAAGCAAACGTGAACTGAACAAATCGAACTGTCCTACAATTGCTTTGAAATCAGCAAATCGTCTGATGAATTCCTCTTTTATAGCCATCAGTTGGGAGCTGTACTTGGCTGATAATGCATGTATAACAGCTCGTGTTTTAAACAGAGGAAAATGAACAAAATTTTGCTCTTTGAGTTGCTTGGCAAAAAGTTTAAGTTTCGATTGAAAAGCTTTCACTTCTACGTACAATTCATGATAAAATACACCTTTGCATTGTAGTTTTGTGTTTAACTCATTCAGCTTTTGTATAATGTCTACAGCAAATGCAAAATCACAAGTCCATTCATCACTCTCCATTTGAAGCCTAAAACTATCGAAATACACATGGAATTAGGCTGCGTTCCTCAAAACACCAAACGACGTGGGGAGCAATTAATATTTAGCACTTTTCTACTCCTACCGACCTGGGAGTAGTGACCGAACACCTCTTCGTTTATCACCAGCCTCGCTGCGCCCAGAAATTTGGGAATGGTCTTAGCCTTCGGGCTGGGCACACCTAAGACAAGTAAAGACCAGTTATGACCGGTTTTGAACCTATCCATCGCGGTGGATAGGTAATATTTGACCAGTACATGGGTGTACGCGCTCAGGTTCCCCACGTTAAAAAAAGACCCTGTGTCACATCTCTCTCAAGTGGGGGAGAAGGGTAAATATGGGAGTTGTCTTAGCATAATACCCTAGGCTTTGATCCTGCCTCCCGGCGGTCGCATCTAGCCGTTACACACGCTTCTGGTATTGATCCTGCTTTCCGGTGGTAGATCAGCCATCGAGGCCCCTAGACACACTTCTGGCATTGATCCTAATTTCCGGTGGTAGATGAGCCATCGAGGCCATCACACCAGCTTCTGGTCCTGATCCTGCTTCGGCAGTCGAATCGGCCACTCGGAGTTGCAGCCGCGATGACCCTACTTCGACTCGGCCCTGTTTAGGGATTCCGTTACCCTTTGGTACAGTCTCGCATCCGCGCAGACCTTAACTCGACTCTGCCCTGTTTAGGGATTCCGTTACCCTTCGGTACGGTCTCGCATCCGCGTAGACCTTGACTCGACTCTGCCCTGTTTAGGGATTTCGTAACGTAACCTCTCAGTACGGTCTTGCTTTCCGCGCAGACCCTAATTCGACTCTGTCCTGTTTAGGGACTCCGCCTTTCGTCAGGTATCCTCCACTGGCACGAGCTCGACTTCACGCTCGCCACTCCGACCTAGACCCGAAGACGGAACGTCCCGAACCAGCCAGGCGACTTATCCAGCATCTACAGCCAACTGGCAACGAACGCCACAGCTCGACCTGGCACTGGACAAGGTCTCACCGCTCGCCGCACCAACTCCTTAGAGGCTACCACCCTTCGGACCTGAAGCGAACCCGAACTACATCTTGTATCGACTCACGTAAATAAAACCAAAGTTGTTATTGTTTTTACCTCTGCCTTTGTCTCCTCGTTGTCTTGGCTGTTTCATACTTATCTAGAATTCAAGTTTGCAGAGTCGACCTCCTCCGGGACTCGACCCCGCAACACATCAGTGTTACAAATTGAAAATAGTGAAATTTTTCCTCCTTTATTTTCTTTATTTCCTTTCACTTGTTTAATCATTTTATCAATATAGTCATTTATTTTCGCCATTTTTTCAATTTCTTCCGGCGTTACCGGCAATACGCTAACGGTGTTTACTAGTACATCCTTTCGTTCCTTTTCTTCTTTCAGCGCCGCCATCACCGTTTCTTCTAGCAACTCAGGCTTTTTTGGAATCAGTCTTGACAGACAATCCGCATGTGCAATTTCTTTAGATGGAATAAATTTCATTTTGAAATTGTAATTTAACAAAATCACAGACCATCTTTTAGCCTGTTCGCTGAATGAGTCGGTACACCTTTTTTCAACCTAAATATTGATAATAATAGTTTATGGTCAGTTTGCAGCACAAACGCTCTCCCATAAATGAATCTATGGAATTTTTTTACCGCATAAATTATAGCTAGTGCTTCCTTTTCTATCCGGTTATAATTTTTTTTTGGAAGCAACGCTCTCGAAGCATGACCGATAGGTTTCGTTGCCCCATCCTCGAATTTGTGTAACAATACAGCTCCAATGCCGTATTCACTTGCATACGTTGCTATAATTAACTCTTTCTTCGGATCAAAATGCACTAACGCCAAATCTGACAAGAAGCACTTTTTGATTTTTTCAAAAGCTTTGTCGCATTTCTTCGTCCAACACCACTTATTATTTTTTCCGATAATTTATTTAAGGGTGCTCTTAGGTCGTGCATATTAGGAATGTAGATGTTATAATAATTCGCAAACCCTAGAAATGACTGAAGCTTAGTTACATTATCTGGAATAGGCATATTTTTAATTGCTTCAGTTCTCTTTGGATTAGGTTTTCTACCTTTGCGATCGATAATTTGACCTAAATACTCAATCTTGTCCAAGCAAAACTCGCATTTTTCAGGTCCTACTTTGATCTCATAATTCCTAATTCGCTTAAACACTTCGCGGATATGCGTTTTATGCTCTTCTATGCTTTCGCTTTTAATCAAAATGACGTCTAGGTACGCCATTGCGTAGTCAAGACCCGATAACATAGTATCCATGATTTGTTGGAATGCACTAGGTGCTGCCTTTAAACCAAACGGTAGAGGTTTCAATCTGTATAACCCTCAATGTGTGTTTATTGTCAAATACTTTGAACATTCTTCCTCGACCTTAACTTGTAGATATGCTTCTGACAGATCTATCTTTGAAAAGATCTTTCCTCGATTTAACTTTGAGAATATCTCCTCCGGTGTGGGGAGTGGATACTTGTGATCTTTTAAGCATTCGTTTACTCCGGTCGAAAAATCTGCACACTCTTATTTTGTTATTCTTCTTTACATAGACCGTAGGCGATGTCTAGTTCGAATAATCTACTTTTTTAATAACTCCATTTTTCTCCAATCTTTGTAATTCTTTGTCTATCGCCTCTAATGATGCAAAGGGAACTTTCCTTTTCGGTTTGAACACTGGTTTAATGTTGTCCTTTATTTCAAACTTCACTACAGCAACCCATTCGAAAATACTTCCGTGAACTCATTTTTTAAGTCTTTTACGAATTTTTCAGTCTGCTTCGATTTTCCTACATTTGATGCATTTATCATTCTGTAAAACATATTCATGGGCTTTTCCCATAAATTAAATAACACGATTAAATCTATACTAAATAGGTTTGTATTCTTTCCTAGAATCACATAGATTTTAGTCTTGTGTGCTTTGCCGTCAAATGCTACTTTCTCGAAAAATTCACCTTTGAATTTTAATTTATTACTTGAAATGTCTCTTGCAATCTTCTTAGTTTTCTGTAACTCTGGTCGGCCTATTTTTTCTCAGGTATATTCATCTACTGTAGAGATATCACTTCTGGTATCCAGTAAACAAGTGACATTTTGTCCATTTATTTTTATGTCCACATACTTTCAAGTACTGCAATCCTTTGTAACTTTCTTCATTACCACAGTATTTATCCTTTTGGACTTTCGGTTTCTTTTTTTCCTACCCATCACTGCTTTGTGCTCCTTCTTCGTACATTCAAAGCATATTTTATCTCTAAAATAACATTTACTTGTGACGTGATTAGTTTTGCCACATGCTTCGCAGTAAAGTTTTCCCTTTTCGTAGGCCTGTTGCTTAACTTTATGAATTCGAGCAACGCTTTTTCTTCAATACAAACATTATCTCTTTTAATGTTTATCAATTTTTGGCATTCTTCTGATACTTTCTGTAGCGTTATTTTTGCATCCTGATCCAATATTGTGAGAATCTTAAAACGTACTTTCTTATCTTTCGGTGTTGTTAACCCTTGTACAAAGATTAAACATTTAAACATGTCTTCTTTGATATTTTTAATTTTAAACCGTTCGTATTGTGAGTTAACTTTTCCAGCGTATGTAACAAAGTCTTCATGTTGTTCTTTTACGATATTTAAACACTTATATCGTGTATAGAACAAATTTTCCCTTTCTCCAAACATTTTCGACAAAATTTCGACCGTTTCGTCGAACGGAATATCTTCCGGTTTTTTCGGTAAAATAAAGTTTGTGTATTTCATATTCTCCTGAGTTTCTATATTTTGTAATAGAAGCATTATTTTTTCCTCGTCGGTCCATGCTTTGCACCGTCTCGAAAAAATAGTTTCGTATCTTTTATAGTATGAAGGAAAAGTAATCACTTCTTCAGGATTGTATACAAATTCTATAAGAGAGTTTGAAATACCCTCTGCAGAGAAGACTCTAGAACCTTCTTTTGGTTCGCTCTGCTTTAATACCATTTTTTTCAAAACCTCTTGTTGAAGTATAATTTGTTGTTGGAAATCCCGTTTGTAGTTTTTGTTGGCTTTCCTGTTGTTTTAATATTTGTTGTTGTTGTTGCATTAACTGTTGGACTGCTCCTCCTAGCGTCTTTGCAAATTCAGCTAATTGTTCCATATTTTTTATATGTACAGCTGACCAATAAGTTATACTTTTCGGTAAGAACAATAAACGTATTTTTTTTTCATGACGGGTTAAAAAAAAAACAAAAAAAAACTACCTCTTACCTTAACTTATTTTTCTTTCGCGTCAACCTTTCCAAATTTACGTCTTCAAGCCGATATATGGCTAGAAGTTACTGCCTCCTTTTTTTTCAATCGCGTAAACTTCCAAATCTTGGTCACCAAACTGATATCTGGCGACCTTCGCGTAAATGCCGAATCTTTTTTAGCAATCTGATATTTTGGCGAGCCCACGTAACTGCCAAATCGTCGTCGCCAATCTGATATTTTGGCGAGCCCCACGTAACTGCCAAATCGACGTCGCCAATCTGATATTTTGGTGAGCCCCACGTAACTGCCAAATCGTCGTCGCCAATCTGATATTTTGGTGAGCCCCACGTAACTGCCAAATCGTCGTCGCCAATCTGATATTTTGGTGAGCCCCACGTAACTGCCAAATCGTCGTCGCCAATCTGATATTTTGGCGAGCCCCACGTAACTGCCAAATCGTCGTCGCCAATCTGATATTTTGGCGAGCCCCACGTAACTGCCAAATCGTCGTCGCCAATCTGATATTTTGGCGAGCCCCACGTAACTGCCAAATCGTCGTCGCCAATCTGATATTTTGGCGAAAGCCCCAGCCCCACGTAACTGCCAAATCGTCGTCGCCAATCTGATATTTTGGTGAGCCCCACGTAACTGCCAAATCGTCGTCGCCAATCTGATATTTTGGCGAGCCCCACGTAACTGCCAAATCGTCGTCGCCAATCTGATATTTTGGCGAGCCCCACGTAACTGCCAAATCGTCGTCGCCAATCTGATATATCCCGGGAAGGAATATCAAGGAAAAGAATAGTGTAAGAGTTATACTTAACACTGAAGATAGATTAGAAGAGATTTATTATACAACAGTACAATAAACCAATAGAAATACAAGAACAATCAACGAATAGTAACCGGAATAACAATCAAGTAGAAAATGTCTTCGCCTATGACGTATGCGTCCGTCTAGTGACGAATGCTAACGTATGCCCACAGTTCGCTCTAGTCACCGTCTTTTATAAACTAGACCATATCCATTACGGGGTCCAATCTTCTTTTTATTTTTCTTCTTTTTCTTCCTCTATGTGCCTTGTCCTTTCATGACGTAGGCGATCATGGCCTTTCACGTCTCCCTATCTCTGGTGGCTCTTAGCACACTTTCTCCTGTAACATCTCGCAACTCTCGTTCTGTCATCCACCTGCTCAGGCCCTTCAAATATGTTATCCGCTGATTTCCTCTGTCTCTTTTCCTCTCTATCTGGCCTGTTAGTATCAGGTTCTCTAAGCCCCCTTCCTCATTGCATGTCCCAGGAACTTTAGTTGTCTCTTCCTGATGCTCAATATTAATTTCCTTTTTGTTTCCCTCCTTTCCAAAACCTCATCATTGCTCACATGCTCGGTTCCATTATATCCGTAGCATCCTTCTTTTGAACCACATTTCAGTTGCTTCAAGTTTTTCCTTCATCTTTGATGATATTGTCCAGCATTCACTGCCATATTGAAGAACTGACATCACATAGCATTCACTTCTTTGTTTCTAGTGAAATTTTCCTGTCTCTTAATACTTTACTCAGCTTCTAGAACGCGTCCTTCGCCATGCCAATTCGCCTTTGGACCTCTGTGTCGCACTTTCTGTCTTCTGTTAGAACAATTCCAAGGTATTTAAATTTTTGTAGCTGCTTGATTTTAGTATCACCCACTTGTATTTGGTATTTTGGGATGCTCTTTTTGCTGATGACCATGCATTCGGTTTTCTTGCAGTTTATTTGTAGTCCTTTTGTGTCACTCTCTTTGGCTACATTCTGTAGGTGGTCTTGTAGCTTCCTTTCTGTGTCTGCAATCAGCAGTGTATCATCTGCGTAATTTATGTTATTCAAATTGTGGCCCCGATTACAAATCCTGGCGTAACATCTAGGCTCCTCAAAAAAGGAACGACTGGATTAGATCAAACAAGCATCCAATTATACCATAGCACTGTAGCTTGCTTTTAAGGTCACCATCTATCAAATGCTTTGTAGATATCTAGGGCAATAGCTCGAGCTTCGCCTTTCTTATCGAGAGCCTATGATAGTCGTTAGCGTATCAGCAGTGAAGCGGGAACCATAGTGTTTGTTGGAGAAGAGGCTGTGGGCTGTGCGAACCCCTTCTGCATTAATAATTGCCGCGAACACTTTGCCAAAAATCGGTAGGAGGCTGATAGTGCTATAATAAAGGGTCTAAGGGCTTTCCAGAGTTCTTAATTACAGGAACCATAGAGGAGGAATTTTAGCAAGCAGGATCGCAAGAAGCAGACAAGCAGTAGTTTTAGAGTTTGTAGAAAACAGAGGAGAGTTTAGGGGCACATTTCTTCAGGACAATGATTGGGATTCCGTCAATTCTGCTCACTTTATGGGGGGGGGTCAAGCTTTGAAATGATGTCAGAGACCAGCGAGGAGGTAATGTGAACGTCACTTAGTTGAGCCTCAGTTCTAGGTGGAAAGTCGAGTGCGGATACCCCAGACGAATCAAGTGTTGAGTTGGTGAAGAATTTGCGAACATAGCACTCAGCCATGTCCGCTGAAGATGTGAGGACCTCAAATTTATTGCTTAAAGGCGGGCATTGAGAGGTTGCTGTTGTCTAACACATTTTTACAGAGCCGCCAGTAGTCTTTAGAGCCGAATTCGCGGGATACTATACGCTGCTTTATTTTGTTAAAAAAACAGCAGTTTGGCATGATTTAGGATTCTATTGCACTCATTACGAGCAGAGGCAAAACGGCGCCTATTATGGTCAGACGCGTGACTCCGATAAAGCCGGAAAAAGTGATTCCTGTGGGCAATAGCGGCCGAGCAAGAAGGAGAAAACCAGGGACAGTGTCAATTGTGGAACTCTGAAAGTTGGGGGCACTAGGGGTCTGAGATTTTTCTGAGGAGGAGGAGGAGTGGGGCAAACAGTACGTATATAAGTATGTTACTTCACTAAATTAACGAAATAACTTTTAATTCATAAGTAGTGGGTTTCTAATCTATTGTTACCCGCTTTTACACTCTCAGTTATATCCAAAATAATATATATATATATATATATATATATATATATATATATATATATATATATTACCAAACATTATATCGGATGTACTAAGAATAATTTTAAGTCTCGATTTTACCAGCATAACTTATCTTTCAATAATAAGGTATACAGTAAGTCTACTTCTCTCTCTAAATACTGGCAATTAAAAAATGCAAATAAAACTACTACAGTTAAATAGAATTATTAACTAAAGCTAGAGCATGTAAATCTTTACATGAACTATGTTTCCTTTGCTTACAGAAATAATCCATATAATAAGATTCTCCAAAACTGACTTATTGAACCAACGTAATGAAATCACTAATTTCTGCAACCATAGAATCTTCCATACCCTTAAATGTATCTGAAATTTTCTCAAATATATTTCAGCATTTTCATTATTTGCTCATTTTATAACTTAAAAATTTATCTTCTTGAGCTGGCATTTTTTTAAAGTACTATTATTATTTTCTTTGTACTTATGAACAAATCTTCTTAGATTCTATTTTAATATCTGACTTTATTTTTACCATTATTCTTATGTTTCTTTTTTTCTCATATTTATTTTATTTTATTTTGTTTATCTTATCTTTTCCAACGTTCGAATTCGTCTTTCCCTTTTCTTCTCTTCTTTTTTCTTTTTTTTCTTTTACTTATTTTTTCTACCTTATCTTTTTATCTTCCGGTTTAAGATTTTTGACTTGTCTGGCTTTTCGTGGCAAAACATCGCTAAACTACTGTCGTTGAGTCGTACACCAACCGTTTTTTGGAGTGTTGTAACCGCCCAGCCCACTTAATTAATTTCGTTGGCTGACCTTGTTTTTATCTATTTATTTCTTCATTTTTATTTTATATTTATATATCTTTTAAATCTCCTTATCTAAAATAAATTAACCACATTTTTTTGCCTGATGATGGTGTTTTAACACCGAAACATTATAACTATTGAGTTCCAGTAAGCAACAACAACAACAACAACAACAACAACAATAATAATAATAATAATAATAATAATAATAATAATAATAATAATGTTCCACTTTCATATTGAGCAATTTTTAAAAATGTCTAACATTGGAATGTACTTATATATATATATATATATATATATATATATATCAGAAATACTTTTACAAACTTTTGGGACACTTTGCTCGCATTAAAACAAGAACAAATGTCCATATAAACATATGTCCGCAAATCCTTCAGTTTTAAAATTAAGTTTAAAGAAAGTTTACGATAGATGGCGCTGTGTTGCCACGTAGACAAGGTTACACTTGTCATTCGTCTGTATTTGTGACTAGTCTCTCCGCAACGTTTAACTTGTGTAGTAATGGGTCAACTAAGAAGTGTTCCGTTTAACAATGACAGGGTATTCAAAGTTTGTAAAAATATTTTTGGATTGTATTTTGGAACGTACATTTGACAGTGTCTACGGTAAATTTTGAACTTAATAATTAAAAAACGAAATATTTGTGGATATATATATATGGACTTATGTTCATTTTTAGTGTGAGGAACTTACCCCCAAATTTTGTAAAAGCGTTTTTGGTACATTTTATATATATATCTGCTGTGAGTGTCATATTTCTTTTGCAATAAAATCATTTTTCTTTTAAATAAGAAAGTGCAGAAGTAAGAGTCTTTTATCATCACAATTTCCATGTGCTGTGCCAATCCAATCTCATTAATTAATCATACAATACATTATTCAGACATTTACATCGTTACATGAACAATGCTAACGTTTGTCGGCTTTTCTTGTCGACATGATGGAATTTTGTGGATCTAAGCCAAAATAGTTTATGATAATATCAGTTTCAAATTCGGTTTACGTTAGTTTTATGTGACTACGAGGACTCTTTAAACAATGTTGATATTCTCCATCTTTTATATGCCATGTCCTTTCAGCACATGGGCGATCACAGCGGATTTGCTTAACTTCTTATCCTTTGGCGTTCTAAGCAATGTCTGTCCCATTACTATCCCTTCCAATTAAACATTAATTTTCTAGGGGTATGTGAAGCTAGGTGGGCAAATAATGGGGACTTTATAATCACCCGAGTTAAGCCTCAGTTCTGCTGCCATATACGAGTAGGAAATGTCGGTTCTTTTCTCTCCAGTCTTGATAGAGTGAAAAATGGTCTCCGCCTCCTTGTGGGTCACGAATTATTTTCAGCCTTATAACTCCTTTCTCACAGAAAAAAACAAAACAAAAAAAACCAAAAAAAACAAAACCAAAAAAAAAAAACAAAAACAAAACAAAAAAAACATCGCAAAACTCTGACGGCTCTATCGCTATTTCATTGGACGAAATACTTTCCTTATTTCCACTAATTCTAACCTTTACACCTAAGACCCGCCATGCCACGGGCATTGTAGCGAACCACTCTCATTCTCTTCGTACTTCATTGGTGGGATGTAAGTTCCACTCGAGCAACTTCTTCCCACTGACAACTACTTTGTGGAAACGACTCCCAAGAGGCTGCTTCTCCGATCACTAAAATCTTAACCTGTTAAATTATGGGATTAACCGTTATGTTTCACACATAACCGCATAAACTATGACTCTCACTCTATAACCCTTTATCTTGAGTCGCTCCTCAGGACATTTGTAAAAGGTGAACATCATTATATATATATATATATATATATATATATATATATATATATATGCAGGCAGCGAAAATCGAAAGAAAATAGATTCCTTAGCTGGAGGACTAATTAACCTATAGCTGGGAAAGGGGGAGACATTGTGTTTTAGATTACTGTCAATTTTCTGGCAGAATTCTTCGAATTATACTAAATTTTTCGTTGATACGGTCATCATAATATAGATCTATTGAATTAATTCACATTTAAATTGATGTGTCAGAATTAATGAGATAGGTTCCCTAGTATCGTGCAGAACAAACTATAGCCCGGCGAAGTGTAGCATCTTAATGGGGTATAGATTCCACAAGTGATCGGATGACTACTCGGAAGTCGCTGATCCGTGGTGTCTCTGTAGCTGTTAACAGCTGCGGGATCTTGTGAATAGATCTTTCCATCACGTTCCATAAATGTTCAATTGTCGGGCGAACGTGGTGGCCATACATCATTTGTTGAAAGTCTCCAGAAAGCCTATCAAATCAATATTAGGTAAATTAGGCAATCGACGACTAGGTGCATTATTTTGCCAGGATAAGATTTTGTTGTTGGAGTCCACAGAGACTATGAATGAAAGTTGTCATGTACAGGTCACTGGTCAATGATTTAGTCGGACCTAATCCATACCAAGTGAACATATCCGATTCCTATGGAACAATCACTGTCACTTGTCTGCCTGGTGCCTTATTCACAACTGGGGTTCATAAGAACTTGGGTCTGCGCTACACCCAAACCCTATCATTCACCTGACTCAAAATTTATTACGAGCTCAAAACAGGTATTATCGGTACACGCGTGGCACCGTAGATCAAGGGATATCAAAATGAAAATATTTTCCGTCTGAATTTATCCTGCACATTTATAAATCTACCATCCGCCCGGGCATTGAATACTGTTGCCATATCTGGTCGGGTTCCCCTGCTATTCTCCTTGGGCTTCTAGACAAGGTACAGCGGAGGGTCTGTAATGTGATCGATACCGACTTAGCAGACCGCCTGCAGTCTCGCTCTCACCGGCGCGACGTGGCTTCCCTGTGTCTCTTCTATAAATACTTTCACGGCTTCTGCTCCGATGAACTTAGATCACTGGTGCCCCCTAGGTTCGAATTTGCACGAGATACTAGATTAGCAACTAGATCCCACCCTTTTACAGTGAAACCGATAAAATGCAACCGCAACTTCTATTCCAATAGTTTCTTTTTTCGCACTTCCCGACTGTGGAATTCTCTTCCACATGACTGCTTCCCCGACGGCTACAATCTCCAGGAGTTTAAATGTAAGGTTAATAGACACCTCCTAACAAACTAACTTCCATTCTTTCAAATACTCTTCCCACCCACCCAACTATCTATCACCTCCTTCTGACATTTCCTATATCTAACCACTCTTCCTATTTACCGCCCCCTATGTAGCCCCAAGCGCAATAGTGGCAGTGGAATGCCTTGCTTGGGGTGAAATGAAAAAAAAACAAAAAAACAATTTGTATTAAACTTTTTAATTTTCGATTACTAAATATTATCTTCGTCTAATAAATTTTAAAACTTACCCCAACAAATCATTGAACTATTTAAAATATATTTTCGAAACTTTATAAATTATTATAATTAGAAAAAAATGAAAACAATTTTTTAAAAATTTCATTATTAATCGAAAATTTTTTTCTTCACATTGTTATGTCCTTAATCTTTATTATTTATTCAGGCAATTAAAAGCTTATCAAATTAAATAATCTCAGAGTTATATTACATTTTTTTATTTAACTATTAGGAGCAGATTTTCAGAAAAAGAAGCAAAATGTTTACAAAAAATAGAAATATATATATATTTGGGAATTTCTATGAAGTCTGGGTATGATGGCGTCAACTTGTTGTATATTCTTTGGCTGCGGGGTATAATTTTGCCAAGAAGTGTACTTTGCACTGAACGACGCAGGCCCGGTGGGGTTTGAAGGAATGTGAATATTGTCTTGAAATGTCGGAGAGTGCGAAAAACCCAGGTGGAGACTAGGTTTTGTTTTGAACAGATGAGTTCGAAGTCAACGAAATAAGCACTCAGAATATAACAAAATGCAGCGGAACTGCTATGTATCGAGCGAGGCTCGCCTATTTAATAGATCAGAGAGACAGTTGAGATCAGAGACAGGAGTGAATGGAAGCGCGTGCCTACCTCCGAACAAGTCCCTATTCCATACTGAAGAAAAAGAATAGAAGTGTAATTGTACATTTTTATATATGGTGTCCGACGTTTTATGGGCATTTTCTATCTCAGGTTATTCTTCGTCGAATTGATATATAACATTTGTGTTGTGGTGCGCTGTGACTTGCAGGTTAAAAAAGCAAAACAAAAACAAACAAGCAAGCAACAAAAACAAAAAAACAAAACCCAGATTGATTAACCTTATTACCACGGCATGAAAATCTAGGTGATTGAGGCAGACACATTTAAGGTAAGTGTAAGTGTACTTTGGTCTGGTGGTTTTTAGAGAAGAAAAATAAAATAAAAAAATATAAAATACACAACAGTCTTTATTATAATACGAGTGGGCCCGTACCGTCAAAAATGATGGCAACATATATATTGATGTACTTACTATTGAGTATATTACATGAAGACATAAGAAAGAAAAATAATCCAAATCTCTCAGCCGGGAAATATATATATATATATATATCTTCTAAACATACACTGTTAAATATAAGAGACAATGAATGTCTACTATGTTTAATAATGAGCCGTTCCAAACATCGTATTTTGGCTTTAATTTCAGTTGAAAATAAAGACAAAAATTCTCCAACATTTGGATAATTTTTATTAAGTTGGTTCTAAGCTTTCGGCTCACATGAGCCATCTTCAGAGAGGTTACAAGATGGCTCATGTGAGCCGAAAGCTTAGAACAAACTTAATAAAGAAATATCCAAATGTTAGAGAATTTTTGTCTTTATTTTCAACTGAAATTAAAGCCAAAATACGATCTTTAGAACGGCTCATGATTAAACATAATAGACATTCATTGTCTCTTATATTTAACAGTATATGTTTAGAACATGATCTGCTGCCTCGATATATATAAAGATGGGTCATATATATATAGTCACCCGCAGACAGTCTGTTTCGCTGTATTACAGCTCATCAGTACGTTAGATTGAAACCCGACCTAAATTACATCAGTCGGCGATTCTAACCTCTAAGCTATGGGCGCTCGGTAGAGAAAGTCGGTTTTTAGTGTGTTATAAACACACTAAAATCCGCCTTTTAAACGCACACCAGTAGCAGAGATTTCAAATTAATTACTGAATGAACGATACGTAAATGTGTAAGTAGCTACTGTTTTTAAAGTTTCCCATTTCTCCGTAGTGCACAAGCGTATATATATATATATATATTTTTTTTTTTAAATATAAGACTTTAACCCAAAAGGAAAATTAGGAAGGTAAATCCCAAAGACCCGATCCTAATTAATATTAATTACATTACTATAAAGAAGTTGCCGATGATGGGTGAAATTTCTCTTAGGGATTTAATGTAGAAATGGCCATACAATTGATTTGAACATCGGAATTTATTTTTTATATATATATACGAATATATTCACAACGGTTTTTATTATGATAAAAAGTGTTGTATATTAGCTTATGCTAAGTTTCGTAACTTCTTTCGTAACTGCTGTAATTGTTTTTCGTGAGAACTATCTCTCTTGAGAAGAATCTGGGAACTATCAATAAACCATCCAGGAATTCCGTCTGTTTGGAGGTTTCGTCATAAATTGTCCTGTGAGCTATTTTCCTTAACTCTTCTTCTATGTAACATGTATCTTCAGGGCGTAGGCGATCATGCCTCTTTACAATTTCCTGTGCTTTGTAGCTCTTAATAATTGCCATCTTTTTTTTTTTTTTATCTATCCTAAACTTTTGTATTTATTTGCTGAAGGTCGCTCTGTAGCGTATGCGTTTCTCTGTTACTCTTGCTTTCAATCTGACTTTATTAGGACCACATTTTCCAAGTCTCCATTTCTTATTATGTGCACTAGAAATTTCAACTCGCTCTTCCTGATGTAATAAGTTCCCATGTAGACATCTATCCAAAAGAGGATCTGCAATGTAATCGATCCCAATATGGCATCCCGACTTCAGTCATTTTCTTACCGACGGGATGTGGCTTCCCTCTGTTTTTTTCTACAATATTTTCAGAGATTTCGCTCTGGCGAACTTCATTTTCTCGTGCTTCGCCTACATGAATTTACTCGTGCTACTAGATTGGCAAGTAGGTCTCACACATTTACCGTCAAAATAGGCAAATGTAACAGCCACTTCTACTCTACATCATTTTTTTCGCACTTTCTGGCCGTGGACCTCTTTTTCGTATACTTGCTTCCCTGATAGCTACAATCTTCAAAAGTTCAAGTGCAAGATTAATTGCCATGTTCTATCTCTTTGATTCCCATTTTTCTCTTATCCTTTCTTCGATATCTCCTGTACCTCTTTTTCTTCCCTTTCCTCTCACTGTAAACCCCTGCGCACCAGTGACAGTACTGTCTTGCTTGGGGTGAAACGGTTATATCAGTTTCGTTTTTGTTTCTGTTTCTTCTAAAATTTTGCTGTTGCTCACATATTCGGTTAATAATACCTTCATCATCTTTCCGTATAACCACATTTCTGTTGATTCAATCTCTTCTTCATCTTTGAGGAGAATATTTACTATTCAGTGTCTTATAAGATTGATATTACGTAACAGTAGTTCAATGCTTTTTCTTTGTTTCTAATTAAATTTTACTGTTTTTCAATATTCTGCTTAGTTTTGGAATTAATCTTTGGCTACTCCAGTACGCTTCCGGATTTCAATGTCGTACTTTTCGTCCTTTCTTAAAACATTTCCAAGATATTTAAAATGTTGTACCATTTGATTTTGGTATCTCCAATATGTAATTTGCATGTTGGGATATTTTCATAGCCGACAAAGTGAAAGACAGATTGTACCATGGACTTGTTTAAAATATGTTCTTTCTTTGTTTAATTGTTACTATTGACTAAACTAAAGATAAAATAAATCAGGTGTCTCTGATCGAGTTTGCTATTGCTACCAAACAGATAGAAAAGTTCATTCATTTTAAAGTAATTTACCAAATTATCTTATAGTGATTTTTAGATGTGCGATTTGGTGCAGTGGATATCGGTGCGGAACGAGAAATCGGGAAGCCGAGTTCGAATTCCAGTTGAATTCCTTGCATTCACTTACGCGCAAATACCCTTGGAAAAGTATTAATCTGTCTCTTTTCTCCAGTTATGGGTTAAATAACAGGACAGATTGGATTCTATATCCTTGGCTGGCAACCAGTCTACCGCGGAAAGCAATGGCAACCTACTGCGGGATAATCATCTGCCCAGTCTCTTTCGAGACATGATCGCCTAAAGCGTGTATCACGTATGACACTTAACTGACCGACTAACCTTAAACTGAATATAAGATATAATCTTTTGTAGCTATTGTTAGTATAGCAATACGGTTTTTCACACACCCTTAGGAGATGAATAGTCAATTTTAAGTTAATTTAATGACCAGGGTTAACCAGGAATCCTGTTTACAGCCCAACTTTGAATCGTCAAAGTTTTGTTAGTGATTTTTAGAAAATCGTAACAGTAGAGTCCTTTGAAAAAAAAACTGGCCACCTGAAACTGGCTCAACGACAAATGTGCAGAAATAGAGAGATTGAGCACAAAAAAAGATTATGATTTTTATTCCCTCTTTCATTGAAATTGACCAGCGATAGTGGAAAGTACCCAAGATATAATTTAGTCAAGTCCCTTTAACAAATTTCCACCTGACATCAAGTGATTCATTCAACACAAAGAGTTACCAAAGAGCACAATTGATATTACTTGTTTGTTTTACAGAACATGTTCAAATGAACCCTTGTTGCAGACTATATATGACTTTTTGTTCGCTTTTAAGCAAATTGCATGCATTAAGTTTAGGAAATATACCACTTGGACATTTATACGTTCATCGCCAAATTCCAAATATCATGTCTCATCAGAACATTAATCTCTGAGACCTCCCCACCCCACAAAAATATTGATTACACTGCATCTCACATTATTAGCCACTTTTTAGTTTTCATAATTTTAAGAAAATAATCAAGCAAGAGGAACACGGAAATATTTGCAATATTAATAATATACAGTCAGTTAAATGCCATACGTGATACACGCTTTATGCGATCATGTCTCGAAAGAGACATGACTGACTGGACAGAAGATTATGCCGCAGTAGGCTACCATTGCTTTCTGCAGTAGATTGGTCGCCAACCAAGGCTATAAAACCCAATCTGTTCTATTATTTAACCCATAACTGGAGGGAAGAGACGGATTAATACCTTCCCCAATGGTATTTGTGCGTAAGTGAATGCAGCGAATTCAACTGGAATTCAAACTCGGCACCCCGATTTGTCGTCCCCAGTCGATATCCACTGCACCACAACGCACATGCGTAATAATATGCAACTTATATTATAATTATGCATATTATTATATCACATCATTTATATTAAATTACATGTCACTCTAACGATGTGGAAACACTTCCTCTATTTTCCTGAATCTTCCAAGTTTTCTCATTATTAGATATTATTTTAATCATATCGCCCCAAGCAAGGCAGTCTACTGCCACTGGTGCGCAGGGGGTTATATAGGAGGCAAGTTATGAGAAAGAGTGACAGGTTACAGTGGGTGTCAAGAAGTGGGTAAGAGAAGGATAAGAATACTGATGAGAGTGAAGTGGACAGAGAAAGGAGCATGAGAGAGAAGATTCAAGTTAGTGAGATAGGAGATGACTGTTGACTTTACATTTAAACTCCTGGAGATTGTAGCTGTCAGGGAAGCAAGTAAACGCAAGGGAATTCCACAAGCGGGAAGTGCGAGAAAAGAAGCTGCTGGAGTAGAATTTTCGTTTACATTTTATTGCTTTCACAGTAAAAGGGTGGGACCTAGTTGCTAACTTTGTGGCTCGAGTAAATTCATATATAGGGGGCATCAGTGAGCTAAGTTCATCGGAGCAGAAGCTGTGAAAGTATTTGTAGAAGAAACACAGGGAAGCCACACTGTGAGAAAGTGACTGTATCTGAGCTGCCAAGTCGGGATCAATCACATTACAGATTCTCCGTTGTATTTTGTCAAGGACACCTAGGTGGATAGCAGGAGCACCCGACCAGTTATAGCAGGCGGATGGTAGATTTATATATGTGCAGAATTGTTTCAGACGGGAAAAACTTGCTGGCCCTACGCAGAGAACCGACTTTCTTAGCAGCGGATTTAGCTATGGATTCAATATAGTCATTCCACTTGAGGTCTGTTGTGAGAGTTAATCCGAGATAGGTTAATAAAATTCGAATAAACATTATGTTGTAATTAAATATTTTAATTACAGAATGTTTGCAAAGTTAAGAAAGAAGAATGTTTTGAACAAAAAAATTGAAAACTTATTTTTATAATGACAAAGTTATAAAGACAACATTAATAAGAAATATATTAATGTTCTGAAACTATTTTTAGAAGTCATTTAGCTACTGAGCTTGTTAACTGTTGTTTCTTTTTTAAATAGACAGCACAGCATTCAGAATAGCATTCTAAAGTTCATACTTACTTGTCTAGTAATGTAGACTTTCATCTTCACAATGTACCCCACAAGTTTCAGTCTTGATACAAAGCCAGAAATACCAGGTGAAAACATCAATCCACTCCATGGTTCGCACCAGCATGCGCAGTCGCTATAGCACACAGGATTTTCGACTATACCAGTGCAACATTTCTAATCATAACAAGTTCGTTCGTTGCTGTCTGTAATAAATATAAGCGGGTCCTCGAAGAAGCAAAGTTCCTGCTTGCCGAGAGAACGAGGCCTCTAACACCTTTGGCTTTCGTGATTAATGACGACTCTATAATATGGTATTAAATAAGTGCAGTCAATATTCCTGTCCTCTTCTATCAATTTGAGGTACTAACACCCTCTGCTGATAAAACTGAATGCTTTGTCCGTACATTTTCCTCAAAGAACTACTCTTAACTCATCCCACTTAAAGCTGAGTTTTCTGTAGAGTGATATGCATATAATCCCTTCCATCGTTTCTGCTATCATCTCTAACTTAGATCCTCACAAACATTGGGAAGTCAATAGCATTTCTGTAATAGTCATTAAGAAGTGAGCTACCGAATTGATTCCTGTTCTCTCTAAACAAATGCCTCGATGTCTCGATGTCTCCTGTTTTCCTGCCTGCTGGAAGTCATCATCTGTTGTTCCAGTTTTTAAAAACACTTTAAGACCCTTCTAATTATTGGCCTATTAGCCTTCTACCTCTTCTTCTACAGGTCCTAATCAATGCTGAATTGGTTCATCATCTCTCATCGCAGAGCCTTTTCTCAGACAAGCAAAACTGAGGCAGCAGAAGGCTTGTCACTTTTAATGACTGCAAGACTAAACTTCTCCGTATCAGAGACTTCAATGAATTTCTTTAGAGTTTGGTGATATCTACTAACCTTATTTGGTAATTTCTAATGTTGTTTACATTTTTCAAACGATCGCGTTATTAAGCATTTTTCTTCATTCGTTAAATCAACTTTATGATCCATTTTAAAGTTTCAAACTCACAACGCCACTACTAATCCGAGATGTCGAAATGCAGGACACTTGAAAGAAATGGCGGTCGTTTATTATTAGTATCCTAACTGTCTTTATAGATGTTGTGAAAATTCATTAAATAGACCTCTAGATTTCAATAAGTATCCATTATATATATATATATATATATATATATATATATATATATATATATATATATATATCATAAATTTCATCGGAATACAGTACTGGCTGCTCGGTTAGTTAATGTCAAATGTTTCCTTGTATGGAAACAGTTAATATTACTATTACCATTTTTGGTAAGGCTGGGGACTTTTCAACATCGTCCTAGTAGAAGTTGGTTCATGTGAGGATCATGAATATTTATTTTAATCGTTTCACCCCAAGCAAGGAGGTACCGCCACTGATGCGCAGAGGGCTACATAAAAGTAAAATTTTAGACAACAGGAGAGTGAAGAAAAAGACGGACCAGCTACATGGGGTATCAGGGAAAGGGCAAGAGAGGGATGGAACTACAGGCGTGAAGAGAGTTGCTAAGGTAGAGAGAAAGAAAAGAACAAGATATACAGGGTGATGTAGAAAGAACTGGATTCAAGTGGATAAGAGATGGGTATTGACATTGCATTTGAATTCATGGAGGTTGTAGCCGTCAGGAAAGCAAGTATACGGAAGGGAATTCCACAGGCGGGAAGTGCGAGAAAAGAAGTGAATGGAGTAGAATTGTCGGTGCATTTGGTTGATCTAACTGTAAATGGGTGGGACCTTGTTGCCAGTTTGGTTGCACGAGTAAATTCTAGTGGCGGGAGCACCAGTGACTTAAGTTAGTCGGAGCAGAAACCATGAATATATTTGTAGAATAGACAGAGAGAAGCCACATCACGCTGGTGAGAAAGTGGCTGGAGTCGAGCTGCCAAGTCGGGACGTGTCAAGTTACAGTTTTTCTTTTGTAGCATGTCGAGAACACTGAGACGAACAGCAGGGGCGCCTTACCGTATATGACAGCAGTATTCTATGCACTGACGGATGGTTGATTTATATATGTGCAAGATGGATTCAGGCGTAAAAAACTTCCTGGCCCGACACAGTGATTCAATCTTTCTAGCAGTGGATTTGACTATTGACTCAATGTAATGATTCCACTTGAAGTCGGAAAATAGGGTAAGGCCTAGGAGGCGCAATATATTGCTTTCAGGGAAACTTGCTTAGCCCATGCTTATGGGGAGGCAGGAGAGGTTGCCTGTGATAATTGACAGCAGTTTCGTTTTAGAAGCATTGAAATTTACAAGCTGCTTCTTACCCCAGTCTACCACTGAGTGTAGATCCTTCTCAAGATCAACAGCGAGGTTATGTTTGTCCGCCTTGCCGGATTTCTTACTGTTGCGGGAGTAGATTGTGGTATCATCTGCGTAGATGCCTACTTGGGACTTGATCACGCCTGGGAGATCATTTATGAAGATCAGGAAGAGTGTCGGGCCTAGTATAGAGCCCTGAGGGATTCCAACGTTCGTGCAGTACGATGTGGAGGCATGCCCATTCAAGATGACCTTCATCTGTTAGATAAGAAAGATTGAATCAGATCAAGGAAGCGTCCTATGATGCCATAGCCCAGTAGCTTGCGTAGAAGGCTAGCGTGCCAAACCTTCTCTAAAAGCCTTGAAGATATCCAGGGCAACAGCACGAGCCTCACCGGACTTATCAAGGGCCTGGTATATGTACTCCGTTATGCTCATTAGCGAAGCGGAAACCGTACTGCCTGTCTGAGAATAGTTTATTGGCAGTAAGATGTTGAACTACTTCAGCATTGATAATAGCCACGAACACTTTTCCGAGAATTGGTAGAAGGTTGATAGGGCGATAGTTGGATGGGTCCGAGAGTTATCCCGAGTTCTTAAATACAGGAACCAGTGAAGAGGACTTCCAGCATGAAGAAAAACAAGAAGCAGAAAGTCAGTAATTATAGAGTTTAGAGAGGATAGAGGAGAGTTCAGGGGCACATTTCTTAAGGACAATGATCGGTATTCCACCACCTCCGCTCGCCTTATGGGGGTCAAGTTTTGATATTACCTTAGATACCAGAGACAGGGTAATATAAACATCTTTCTGTTGAGCCTCGGTTCTAAGAGGGAAGTCGGGTGCGGGTACTCCAGACGAGTCAAATGTGTAGTTTGATGAGAATCTGCAAGCAAAGCACTCGGCCTTGTCTGCTGATGCTGTGAGGACCTCAAATTCATTGATTAAGGGAGGGATGGAGGATTTGCTGTTGTTCAGCACATGTTTGCATAGATGCCAATAGTCCTTGGAGCTGAACTTGCGGTTAGCTATGCGCTGCCTCATTCTCTCAGCAAACAACAGCTCGGCGTCATTCAGGATCCTCTTACACTCATTACGAGCAGAGGCAAATAGGAGACTAAGGTTGCTTAAATGCATGTCTCCGAAATAGCCGGAAGTAGGGCACTGGTGGCCGAACAGGCAGGAGAGAAGCAGGGGCAGGAATAAGGTTTAAGACGAAACTTCCCGATTGGTATGACGGCATCAATGCCAGTTTTCACCCAGGAAGAAATCTCAGAGGTGCAATCATCAACTGGGAGACTGAACACTTTCCCCCAAGGGACGTCGCATAGGAAATCCCGAAACGCGTCACATTCAGCTCTTTGGTAGCAGTAGGAGGCTCTTGGGGGGTGGAGTGAGAGTGGTGAGATATATTAAGAGAAACAACAGCATGATCGGAGTTGCCAAGAGGGTAAAGCTGCGAGACCTGGCAGGAGTCAGGTACAGAGGTTTATAGTCGTAGACAAATAAAATAAGTTGTGTGTGCCAGAGAGAGAGAGAGAGAGAGAGAGAGAGAGAGAGAGAGAGAGAGAGAGAGAGAGAGAGAGGAGCAAAAAAGAAAACATAGAAGAAAAAGAACATAAAAAACTAAAAAACAGCAACAAGCAACACCACTTATTCTGGGGTGTGTTAGAAAGTAGTAGATCGGACTCACTTGCTAAAATCTAGCCATATATATATATTATTATTATTACTCTTAACATTATTTTGGGTGCACCTGTTTGAGTATTGAGTAGACTCCCTGTTTTTTCTTTTATGTTTTAGACAATATAAATTACGTCTAACACTTAATTATGAAAAATGGGTTCTCCGGCAGAGTTCGAACCTGCGTCTCTTCGCTGGAGAACACATGGATGTTGTCCCTAAATATAAACACAGGAAGGAAGAGTATTAGTAAAAGAAGAGGAGAAAAAAATTCCAAAGTAGAAAACTGGAATCGCCCACTACCAAAAAGGGGGCTAGCAGGCAAGTAGAAGTTCATCCGTAAGATTCGTAAGTAGCCAGGACTTTGTTCTTTAAATGCCTAAATTTTGACATTACTTCGCTTTTCGCGTTTAGTAATTCTCCCCATTTTTCAAAAGAAACAATGGCCAACTTCCATTAGTTTTCTGTATCTATGCCGGAAGAAACCTAACGGTCAAAACTCGGGTAGTGAGATTCCCCAAAACTTGTAAGTATATATATATATATATATATATATACTTACAAGTATATATATATATATATAATATATATATATATATATATATATATATAATGTGCGTGCGCGTAGGCGTATGCTCGTTTATATGCAAAGAAGAAAAAGTATAAAAACTATGTTTATAGTGTGACAAATGTAATGATCGTATCAGAACATCAGGATTGAAATAGATACATTTGATATTTTGCCAGATAGATAGATAGATAGATAGATAGATAGATAGATAGATAGATAGATAGATAGATAGATAGATAGAAGAAAGTAATGAAAGTGATAAGATAAAATTAAAATTAGGAACAATAGGGTATAAAAAGAGATAAGAAACGATTGGGAGATAAAGAGAGATAAGTGAGGATTAAATGGGGATTTTGCGTTAATACAATGATGTGTGTGGTTGATTAAAAAAAAGAATTGAAACTTATTTTCCAGAAAGACTGGGATTCAGATTACACCCGGTGAATAAGAAATTAAGGAAATTAGTGTATGATGTAAACTAATAATGAAGTAACTCGGATATAAGAGAATGGCTAAAAAAAACAAAAAAACAAAACAAACAAACAAAAAACAAACAAAACAAACAAACAAACAAACAAAAAAAAAGAAAACAAAACAAAAAAGAGAATTTTTCAAATATTGCGAGGGAAAGCATGCAGAAGGTGATAGAAATTCAAGAGAGATAGTGACGCTGTCAATAAACTGACTAAGATTAAAAGAAAGTGTAAAAAAGTCAAAGAATAAAGACGTTATAATTTTTCACCGATTGAAAGAAACAGAGGAAGCTGGCTGGGAAACAGACTGGAGAAGATAGGAATTAAAAGCGGGATATAAAAATATTAAGCGAGCTTGAAAGAAAGGAAAAACTAAGGTAAAACAACGAAAAGATATAAAGACATAGAGCACTGAAAAATTTTGCAGATTAAAAAATCAATTTAAAAATTGATATTTGGTCAAATTTTGGAAAGTAGAGAAATGCTGAGAACTTTCCATCAGTCCCTGCTATATATATATATATATATATATATATATATATATATATATATATATAAATATTGTAATATTTTTATTATAAGTTTATAAAAAACATAGTTTACTGCAACACAAGAGCCGTTGTGTTTCGGTACTATCTTTTTAGGATCTCGTCAGGCAGTGAAATATTTTTTCCATTAGGAATCATTATATATAGAAGCGACATACATACATACATACATACATACATACATACATACAAGCACACACACACATTTATATTTAGCTTCTGTATTTTTTGTTAGAAAATATATAGAATATACATTTTATATATATATATATATATATATATATATATATATATATATATATATATAATGATTCCTAGCAAAAAAGATATATATTTCACTACCTGAAGTGCTAATAAGATAGTACTGAAACACAACGGCTCCTGTGTTACAGCAAACTATGTTTTTATTATAAACTTATATTAAAAATATTACCATATATAATGCTCTACTAAGTATTGAGCCCTGTTAATTAATAAAGTAAATCACTACAAACACTGGACTGCCAACCCATTAGTTTGAACTACTTGTGCGCTTAAATATATATATATATATATATATATATATATATATATATATGAGAGAGAGAGAAAAATAAAGGGAGAGAAGGAGAAGAAAAGATAATGAATACGAGAAATGATGATGGATAAATAATAAATGCATACTATACACTGTGAGTGAAGAAATAAGAAGAAACACAGTGAGTATTTGATCTCGTCAGGCAAATTGACAAAACAGCGCAACACTTCGGCATTTTCCGTGACAAGAATTGGAAAAAAAAAAAGCAAAAACGCTCGAGTATCATCGGCAACAGCCACTGAAATAATAAAAGAAAAAGAAGAAAATCAATATTTCCTCGGATCAATAATATTAACAGGAGAGTAGTAGGCTGAGGAGGTTGTTGCATGTATGTTGAGCACATGACGCCGACTACACATCGTTAGTTATGTAGATTTGCAAGCGTCTCGCACGTTGCTAGCTGACAGTCGGTACGTCAGCCGCCTGGATGTGAAAGTAGCATCGCCTCTCATTTAGGTTTGGACCATCTTACCTGGCGATGTGTGACCAGCAGTGCCGGCGTCCGCATCAAATCTCTTTTACTGGATGACCGTTACATGGACCACAAGGATATACACTGGCCATTCTTCTCGCAACTATTCACTAATAAAGCGGTGAGCAACATGACGGAAAGAATGATGAAATTTTCTTTGACGGATTTTCATAAGGATAAAGTGTGGCCTCACTTATTAACAGCAGGTCGCGTTTTTGGGTAAGTCTTACCTGTCATTTTTTTATGATATCGGATGATTACTTTCTACTAAAGCAGACCCCTGATAAGTAAGAGAGACTAACAACAGAAAAATTCAATTTGTTTTGAACGCAAACACATACATAAATACATTTCCCCACCGTGCTCATGATGATTTCTTAAATGTGGGTGTTTAGATGACGAATGACTGGCACAAATCATAGGGTCAACAAAATGTCATGACAGAAATATCGATTGATGGCTTTTGGAGAAACAATCTAGATTGTCGATGAATCTTTTTGTTTTATACCAGTCAATGGCAGGAAAGCAACAGCAGGCGTACGCGCACCCACATTCATGCAAACATAAAAGTTTGTGTTCTGTTAGATATTTGTATTAAGAAATTGTACAATCGACTATTTCAGCATTTATGTTTCTTCTATGCTCAATTTGAATAGTTGCCAAAAATCAACATTCGAAATAGAGTAATTTTTGTAATTGAATAAATATTAGTAATGCGTGTTTAACTTGAAGAAATCTTTTATACTGAGTTGTAAAAAGAAATTCGACGGGTCGACTTTGATCTACAAGTGGTAAGTTTTTTTCGTACTGCACGCAGAGAAATCTTGCTTGGAAATTAACATCACAAAAGAGATAGAAGCGAGTAGGCGAAACTAAAATTGATAATTGGGAGAAATGAGAGACGAAAGAACAGGGATGATGTCGTGTGAAGAGACGATATCTGAATATAGTGAGATGAAAAGGACATTCTATGTTCGGTCGATTAACTGACGGACATATACATAATTACAAATAATTATGTATATATCATATACATAATTATGTATATACATAATTATGTATATACATCTTTATTCATCTTGAATAAAGATGATGCTTGAAGAGAGATAAAATAATATATTGAAGAAATGAATATATGGTATTCCATATGGGCGCAAACACACATTAAATATACCCATAATTTATATTCTACCAACTTTGTATATATATATATATATATATATATTAGTGTATATATATCCGTGTGTGTGTGTGTGTGTGCGCGTGCACACGCGTATGTGGTATGTGTGTGTGTGCACGCGCGTGTGTAGTGAATTAGCGAAGCGAGATAAAACAAGTGAAAAGTGAATTGTATGGTTAGCTATGCGTTGAAAAAAATCAATATTAAATTTAGCGCTTCTTTCAAAATGCATGCATAAACATTTGCTTTGCTACTGCGGTGTTTAGTCATAAGAAAACATACCTAAACTATGCATTCTTCCGTTTTCCGCTTCCCAATTATTTCGTTTTGTTTGTTCAGTAAACAGAAGAGTGTATCACAGCTGATATTTTGAAATTATTCACACTATTTAGTGTTGAAGACTAAACATTGAAATAAATATTCAATATAAAATATACTAGGAGGAAAAAAAGGCGGAAAGAGAAAGTGAAAGTAGACATGTATACAAAGTGAAAGTAAAGGAACTCAGCTATGTATATAGTTCCATACAACACCAAACGATGTTTTGTCAATACTCATGTTTGAGTAGACGCTTTTTTTTTAACAGTGTGAGTTATGTCTACTGTTCTTGCGCCTTTGAAAGACTTAATAAAGTAAATATATTTTCAGGCAAGGTTCAAAGTTACGTTTCCAACTGAAGGAGAAAATGCTGTCTGATCTGGTGTGCTTTACTGGTCGGTCTCTCTCTCGTCTTCACTTTCTCTCTCTCTCTCTCTCTCTCTCTGTCTGTCTGTCTGTCTGTCTGTCTCTCTCACATGTACACACACATATACATATAAATGAGAGAGTTGTATAAGACGCAAAAAGATTCTATTATTCATCGTTGTATTTGGGAAAATAATAGAAAGTTTAATACAATACCCAAGAATTGAGGTGGTTAAGACATTTATATCACAGCCAAAATTGACAAGCAAACATTTATTAAACATTGATTAAATGAGTAATGTAGAAGATCTACATTGTGTTAGAGTTTGCTACAAAGATGACGAGGACAAGTTTATCAAAACACTAAATGTATAACTAGTCTAGATTACTAAGCATCTCTTATCTTTTATACAATGACATTATCAACATCTGTATGTGATATTTGAATGTTTGTAATTATTGTTTCAGTAACAAGATGCAACAATTATATTAAAAAGTGTGCACACGCTCTTTCGTTTCATTTAAAGAATCTGTAAATAATTAACTAAGTCTGTCATAGTTAATTATTTAGAGGTCCTTGAAACGAAATGAAAGTAAAGTACTTCTTATCATTAAAGAAATATAGTTTACTATTTTAAGATTGCTTATATGTCTCTTGATAGGACATTCAACTTTTCAATCTTTAATTCTATTTCCTGCTACATAAGACGTAGCGAAGCCATCTCTAAGTTATATAAGTATTTATTTACTATGCTTAATTTAGTTTCCTATGAGGCTAAACTGTAAAGTCTTCAGTGAGCCTTGATTCACTATAGGGTATAATTGGTCTGACAGACTAGTTTGTTAACTATAGCGCAATAGCTAGGTAACTATCTCGAACATTTATAGATTTGACGGGGAAAGAGCTTCTAGCTTTGAATATTTTGGAGGCGAGACAGATGCTTCAAATTTTGTCGTTGGAAAGAGAGGAAATAAGCTTAAATTTGGAAAGAATTTGAAAGAAGAGCATTGTTAACGAAGATTAGATAAGATTTAAAGGTCAAATTACTGAGCTTTATTCGATAATCAAGCTAATCCAGATTAGTGCTGTAATGAAAGAAAATGAAAGGAATATTGCGACGGTGCTGAAAAGTTGTTGGCACGGCCGAATTCCTAAACCAAATAAGTTTCACGATTGTTCAACAGTAAGTTAGACAAATAACCAAATGTTTTTCTGAATAACAGCTTTATCGCAGGAGATAACTGGAACTCATACAGTAAACCAATTTCACACACACACACACACACACACACACACACACACACACACACACACACACACACACACACACACACATATATATATATATACATATGTATGTGTGTGTGTGTGTAATTATTGTTGACCAGTTATTGTTCATAATTGAATTTGACCAGTATACAGTTCTATTAAAAAGTATTCAATGCATATATAATTTAGAATTTTTAAATACTTTTTATTTGGAAGTTGGTTACGCAACATTTATTTAATCTGATTATATATATATATATATATATATATATTATATTTGTTTTGTATAACAGAACGCAAATACACATTAAAGTAGGAGGACCACGGTGAAAAATGACAAACTATATAAACAAATATTTTTAATAATATCGCTACAAAAAAAAAATATGCAGAAAGAGGGGGTGTTAAAAAAGATCAAAAGATCCGCTTAAAAAAGACAAAAAAAAAAAATAGAAAGGAACCGAAGTAAGCCTTTCGTTCGACCAAACTATTCATGTGTATATTTCGGTAGAGGAAGATTAAAATTAGGTAAAATTTAGGTAATGAACGGAGAAAAAAAAAAACCCATCGTCACAAACCTTCACTCAATGATCCAAATAATTCCAAGCTTCACTTGGAATTATATGGATCTCTGGGGGAAGCTTTGCGACGATGGGAAACTAAAGTTCGTACTGGTGGTTTTTCTATGCGGAAAAATGATAAATATCTTGAATTGTAGATCTATCCTGATGTCGAGGAATGGGATTTTGTTATGAACCATAACATATCAACCATACACACACACATATACATACAAACACACACACACGTATAGATAGATAGATAGATAGATAGATAAAAACAATCTATAAGCTGTTCATAAATAAACCAATGTTATTTACGTACAAACTATCACTAACCACCCAATCAGCATAAATGATCTTAAGACTATTACTGTAAATAAGGCCTAAAAAAAACAAAAAAAACAAACAAACAGGAAATGGTCGGTTTCTTCTCCTTCCACATCTTGACACGCTTACAAACAACACACTACATCCGGTCCCATTGAAGGATGAAACTGATCATAAAATGTCGATTCCTAGGTCTACATTTTCTGTATGTATATACTCTAAATAGGCTATTTAAAAGTCAGACGACAGATATAAACCAATTCAGCCAAAGTGGAGAAAAAACAAAAAGGTAGAAACACGTAAGATGTTTAATCGATGGACACGTGTTCTGTATTATCTGTTTATTTGTACGTACGTATATACGTTTGTGAATATACATTCATATGAGAGAGAGAGAGAGAGAGAGAGAGAGAGAGAGAGAGAGAGAGAGAGAGAGAGAGAGGAGATGGTTAAAAATTGTCGAACACATTATTATCTTCATTTTTTTGCCTTGCTAAAATATTTTCTGTATCAAGGAAAAAGTTAAAATAATATTTTCGTAACAAAATAGTCTCAGCGAAATTGATTTTTTTGGCTTTTGTTTACCGACGATCATTGTTAATGTTGATCATATATAGACATAAAAACGGCTTCATTAATGAACTCGGTTGTGAATATGATGAAAGTTTGGATGATAAAAAGAAAGAAAAAAATATTTCAGTTAAAGACTTAACTCTATGGCTTAATCGATAGATTTAGAAATAAACTTACTAAAAGGAGAATAAAAGTCTATGAAAAAGTGTAGCAGACATAGCTGAGGATTTTCATAACAAGACAGACAAATGCATCTAGAAAGTTTCGTTGTCAGGATAAATGTTTCAAGAAAGCATAGAGACGAGCGGTAAAGATATTTTCAGATTCCTGTCATCTGATTGGCTCATTTTTCTATATACGCCATATGACCCCTGACACTTTATCTGCAACTGTATGGCAACGGTGTCGTTCTGGAAATTAGTGTTTTTATGATAAATGTTTTTAAGGAAACGTGATTAGCATTGAATTACAGGGATTGTTTAATTAGGTGCCATAAAAATAGTTTTTATTGAGACGAGTTCGGAAGACTGAGGGGTTCTATTCCTGGTAGGAGGAATTTCGTTGTTCTGAGAAAGTTTGAAAATGTCTAATGTATATAAAAAATAAATAAAAAAGTCTATTAATTCACACAAGCATCTATCTATCTATCTATCTATCTATCTATCTATCTATCTATCTATCTATCTATCTATCTAACGTCTTATCGTATAACAATAGTCAGATGGAGTCACTGATGCTTTTATTATCGTGTTTTTACATTTTTCGCTATCAAGTGTCAAGAAACGGTTTTTAAGAGAATCAAAAACTACTACATTGAGTTTCAAACAAACAGACTATTGGCATTCTTGGATAAAACTACTGAAAATTCTAAAAAAAAACATTTGAAGCTATTCATTTTATTCCAACTAAATCGTCTAATTGTAACTCAAGTGTCTTTAGTTTTTTAACATACCTTTATCAAAACCACCAGTTTCAGTGTAAAACACTCCTGACAAATGTAAGATTATTTGATATCGAATTATGCATGACGCACTCTGTGAGGATTGAACTCATTATTCACTTGCAATGAGACTTAATTCGGCACTCATTATTTCACAACTAGGCGCCTTGCACTTAACTAGTGTAGTCTTAAACTGAGCGAAGTGTAATAAAATATACTTCATGCAAGTAGAATTCAGAGACTGATTTCATATTTAAAAACTTCTTTCATTACATATCAAGAACAGTTTTAGAGAGAAGATGTATAACAAAAGCGAAAAAGGTTTTCGCGTTTTCGTCCCTTAGACTAATTTTGTTTAGGTGGATGCAACTAACAAAGCGCATGAACGTTGGGAATGTTAAATTTTGAAAATATTTAATATTTTTAATAATGCGTTTTGGGTTATGTCTTTCTTTTTTAATAATGTGTTTTCGGTTTTGTTTTTAAAATATTGTGTTTTAGGTAAGTACCTTCACTCATTTTAGATAACTGACTTTTAAATTGAATTTTTAAAAATAAAAAGAAGTTTTCTTGAAACTTTTATTTTAGTTTTAATTGAAAACGAAATGATTAAATTTACTATTTCTTGTAAGCAAAATACTTTGGTGTATTTAAAACAGAAATTATAATGATTGGAATCTAAAATTTTAAGATTTAAATATTTAAAAAAATTTTCGGCCATCTTTGAGCGTTCGACACATTTGGAAATAAAAGTTAATTTTCGATTTTAAAAATCTTGCAAAAATAAAATATACATCTGCGATACATTATTTTTGGAAAATTAGAAAAATTAATGTTAAATTAATCTGAATTAGACAAATATTATTTATTTATAGCATGAAATCTAAAATAAAACTATTTCTTAATCACAGAGTTGAACGTTCTGACCTGTCCACCGTATTTGAAATGTGTTGACAGCTCGCCAGATGCGAGATAAGATCAAAAGTGAAATAATTGTACAATTTTTCTGGAAAGGGGAAGAAACACTGAAACACATGACCTTTTAATGTAGACATGAATATTACCATACAAAAAACTTCAAATATACAAAAAGAAATTTAAAAATTATTTTAAAATTATGACGGGTAGATGATTTGGATTAAACTTTTCAACTTTCGATTAGTAAATATAGTCTTCACTTTAAAACCTATCAACCTAACGTCTACAAGTCTTGAAAATATTTAAAAAATATTTTTGAAACTTTTAATTTATTATAATCAATTTGAATAATCAATTTGAAAACTTTGGAATTTTAATGAAAAAAAATGAAAACAATTCTTTTAAAATTTCATTATTAATCGAAAAAAATTTCTTCAGACTATAATGTCTAAAATTTATATTATTCAGTAAAGCAATTAAAAGCTTATTTAATTAAATAATGTTGTACTTATATTGCATTTTTATTTTACTATTCGGAGCAGAGTTTCGGTAAAAAGGGCTATAAAAATAATACATGTTTTACACTCCCTGCGTTTAACTAATAAAACTAATGTTGCCTACAGAATTTAGTTTCTTGAAATTTCATGAATTTACGTGAAGGGAGTGTAACAGATGTAAAAAATATTCTTACTAATATTAAGTTTCAAAATTAATAATCCAAAAATAATTTCATTCATTTTTGAATAAGTCCTGAAAGTTTTATTAAAATGCGACAATTATTTGATTTTTGCAAGAATTTCCAAATTAATGTGTTTTTTACTGGAAAAAAGTGAGTTATGTAATATTACGTTTTCCATTATAAACTCTTGTAACGATTTGACTTCCTGCTAACAAAAATTTACCAAAATTTCGACCGTGTTAGAAAGAATTAAAAATTAAAAAAAAATAATTTAAAAAATACTTTGATCTTTCCTCTTAATAATAACGTAACAAAGTTATTCTTCTTTATGTTTTTTTTTCAGCGATTTAGGTTTCTTTTTCTTCTTGTTTCCATTATCTTTGTTATAAAAAATTCCTCATTGTGATAATAGAAGATCTGACAAGAATAGTGGGACGTTTGTAAACAATCGACACGTTAAAAAACAAAATCCAGAAGCATATTATTAAGAAGAAGAAAAAAATTAAAACATTTTTCCAAAAGTATTTTCGAAATTTAAGATTTTCAGCGTCTCTCGTTCATGCGCTTGTGTAGTCGCATAAACATAAACAAACCTAGTTCACTGAAGTCTAAGGGACGAAACGCGTCGCACGAATACTTTTTCCACTTCCGCATATATCTTTCTTTAACAAGGTATATTTATCGGTTAAAAAGGTCGTTTTAATATACAACTTACCCAAATTGCCTCTATAGGGTGCGATGTCGTCAAAATTATGCAAAAATAAAAATAACACTGACATCTCATTTTAACAGATATATTTACCAAAATAACACAAAAATTGCTTAAAATACTAAAGAGTAAATTTAGTCAATAAAATCGTGATTGACTTCAATTACGGCCTCCAGCCGTCTTCGGAGTCTCCTGCAACTCTTCTAGACGGTCTTCTTTAAGTTGGTGAATGCTCCCAATATTGCATTCAGTTTATCTTTGGTGTTACAAGGAGTTTTGTTGATCTCATGCTTAACTACGCCTCACACATAATAATCAAGGGGTTGGGTGGCCAGATGTAAGGGGTGATGTGGTTGCAAGAATTGTCTGACAGCCATGGCTGGGTTCTCCTGCATGTGTAGCTTGGTGCAGTCCTATTGCCTGACATAGTGCCTTCTAGCACCCACCTACTTGATCCAGGGCAGCACTACCTCTTCGAGGCACTTGATGTTGAGTGAGGCCCTGTGGAAAGATGAATGGCGACATAACGTCGCCATCACTACTGAAAGCTCCAAATACAATCGTAACCACCATTAGACTTATCCAACTCTTTCCGAATCCTCTGCACTGTCTACAGAACAGCAGGCCGCTTCCAAATTTCTGGAATTGCGTCATTGTGCTCTATTTATCATAAATAGTGCTCAGCTGACCCTACTATACTGTGCAGTCTACAAAATAAAAAACAAACAACATAATGTGAGTAATTAAAATATAAAATGGTGACAATTTACCGATCGTACCGTGTGTATAAGTGGAGTATTAAGTACATAATTTAAAAACCAAGTTGTATGGATTAAATCAGAATATGCATCTTCTTTTTTCTTAGAAATTACTGCTTAGTAGCGAAGAAGTGATTTTAAAATAAAGAAAGGATATTCAAACTAGGCGTTACCTACCATATAACAATATAAAATGAAAGTATTAGGTTTATGCCAAAATATTTCAGAGTTTCTTTTAAAAAATAAAAAAAAGTTCGCTATTGCTTTTTTAAAACAAAAAATGCGATATTGACTTTTGCACACGAGTAATAGTAAACCACGTTTAGCAAAAGTCATGATTTTGGGGAACCCTAGAGAGTATCTTGGGAGAAAAAAAACTAGATTCAAGTTGCTAGATAAGACTAACTTTCTGCTTTGTTCATATTCTATTTCAGGCCAGCGTTTTACTGTGCATGAAGCAACGTTCGTTAGCTATTTTCATAGTTTGACGTCACTTTGATTTCATGTATTGACTAAATTGACATGGGAGGAGTAAGAGCACTAAAGCATAAGTTTTATGCAGTTCTTGCACAGCTTAAATTTTTTTTACAGTTTTATACAGTTTTATACAATTTTTATCCTGTTTTATATAGTTTTTATACAATTTTATACAGTTTTTCCCCAAAGTGTTTTAATTGAATTACGAAAGACGTTAGGAAATTATGTAGCTGTGAAACTTAACTGAGAATGTTTAATCTTAGCTTCATAAACTCTGTGTCGATACACAGAAAATCTGACAATACTGGACTATCTTATAATTGATAGCACCCGGCTATAACAAATCGTTTAACACATGACTAAAAGTAAAGAATCGAAAATGCCTCTTATTCGAGGCGAATTCGAAGTAACGATTTTCAATGTCATCACATCGATACAGCGTGTTTTTACCAAAATCAGTTGTAAAATAGTAGAAGGAATATTTATTGCTATGTGGAATCAATAATTTGTGTGATAGTGATATGACTAATGGTCAATCAGTTGTTTTAAATCTTGAAATAGAATTTTCTATGAGTTCTGTTTGTATGAGACATTTCTGATATCTTTTATTCGAATACAATCTTTAACTACCAGGAACCAAAAATCTAAATCGTAATATTTTCTCTGCTAACTATGTCAGCTCGATCCCTACCATTAATGATCGAATATCAGTAGAATATCGGTTCAAGATTATGAACATTAATGTCGACCGATGACAAGCGAAAAGAAAATTTGGAAGAAAACCTATGCCTCTGTGACTTGGTTCTTCAAAATGGAATTGGTGGAATAGTGACGTGTCAAGACTGCAGAGGAAATTCAAACAGAATGTCAGGCGTTGACAACCTTCGAGAAAGGAACTTCTGTCGTACTTTTGAGGTGCGAGAGAGCCTCTAGAACTGTTGTGCAGGTTCCCAAGGAAACTATTTCAAAGGGAGAGATAAACAAATTGAAGATCTGAAATATATTATTTACTGGACTAATAGCGTATTATTCGATGTACGAATAGTGTAATGGTTTTCTGTGCGGAAAATGAAATTGGCGTTCTGAGTTCAGTTTTTGTTTTGATCGATTCTGTTTGGTTCACTTTGTTCTAATTCTCTTGAAAAAAAAAGGCTTGAATCCGTTTTGATACAGGTATAGGTTTAAATAGGAAAGCCTTGAGGTGGAAACCTGTCTAGAAGCAACACTTTGAATACAAGACTAGAGAGAGAAGGTCTTCGTCAGGTTATCATATCCAAGACACATCACGGCTGCTATGTCTGCAGTACATGGGATACGATTATCATCACAAAGGATTACGAGAATCGTGACGTAAAGATTTTTCGGCCTAGTTTGGTAAATTTCTGATATTCTCACATATCATCCAAAATCCACTTCTGCGATGGAACCCTACAAAGCGTGTTCAGATGAAACAACTAACACAATATTAATATCAGGTCATCAGAAATGCATGCAATTATATCATGTTAATACATTATAATTTTGATTGTATCATAGATACCCCACAGCGGATTAAAGGTAGGCAGTGAGGGTATTTTATTGTTACTAAATGTATAATGGGTTCAATATTTACAGAATCTCAGGCATTTGTGTCCTTGTACCAGACTAATTTAAGATTAGTAAATATCCAGTGGAAGCGATTAAATAATGTAGTAAACAACAGGGTTATTATTTAAAGTAAGAAAAACGTCATTATTGGCACTTATCCAGTTTCACCTAATTTAGTTAATCTTTGTAATCTTCATGCTTAGATTATCTGAGCTGAGGATAATCCAGTCAATGTTCTGTCGAATGGCTTTGTTGGTTACGTGTTAATGAAAGTAGACACTTATTCATATTGTTTTAATATAGTAGATTTAACCTACATAAGGATGACAAAGAGGGGAGGACGTATCATTTGATTGAACACACACTTATATTCATATGTGTGTGCGTGTGTGTGTGTATGTGTGTGTGCGGGTTTGTGTGGGTGCTTGCGTCTTTATATATATGACCAATTCATACTCATTTTAATGAGAATCGGACCTTTTATTTCCCTCTAATAAGAAGAGATAATTAGAAAACGAAACGCTTTATTTAATTCTTCTTCTTTTGTGTCGCGTCCCTTCAGGACGTGGGCGATCATGGTCCCCCAGATCTTCCTGTCCCTTGTAGCTCTTAATAAGTTTAGTCTTTTTGTTATTTCTCCCAAACCCCGTTTTACCATCCATTATTCAAGAACATCAAGTACGTTACACACTGCTTTCCTCTGTCCCTCTTTTCTTCTGTCTTGTGAGTATCAGGTTTTCCGAATTCTCTTTCCTCATCACGTGCCTCAAAAATTTCAACCGCCTCTTCCTGATGCTAAATATAAGTTTTCTTTTTGTTTCCATTTTTTCCAAAACCTCACTGGTGGTCACATGTTTGGTTCCTGATATCCTCAGCATCTTTCCGTAGAACCATATTTCTGTTGCTTCAATTCTCTTCTTCATCTTTGGAGATATTGTCCAATGTTCCTTGTCATACAGGAAGACAGATATCAGGTAAAACTCGAGCACTATTTTCTTTGATCCTAACGAATTTTTCTTTTTTTAATCGCCATTTCATGTCAGGTGCTTCTGCTATTCACCTCGACGAAATCCAAAGAAGAACCTGCAATGTAATCGATCCTCACTTGGCATCATGACTTTAGTCACTTTCTGACCAACGTGATGTGGCTTCTCTCTGCCTTTTCTACAAATATTTTAATGCCAACTGCTCTGACGAGCTTTTTTTCCCCGGTCCCCTGACCATATGTATTTACGGGTGATACTAGATTGGCATCAAGGTCCTACCATTCTACCGTTGAAATAGTTCAATGTAACCGGCTCTTGTACGATAACAGTTTCTTTTCTTGAACTTTTTGCTAGTGGAACTCCCTTCCGTTTACTTGATTTCTTGATAGCTACAAGTTCCAAAAGTTTAAATGCGACGTCAAATGCCATCTTATACCTCATTGATTTCCTTCCATCTTTAATTCTTTTTTCGAAACTCCCTGTACCATGTTTTTTTCTCACTGTAACCCCATGCGCACTAGTGGCGGTTCCGTCTTGCTTGGGATGAGATGGTTTAAAAAGATTTTGGAATGCATTTTTGGCCATTCAGATACGTCTTCAGCTCTCAGCATCGCACTTTTCGTCCTCTGTTTATTTAATTCAGTCAGTTAAGTGACATACGTGGTAAACGCTTGGGCGATCATGTCTCGAAAGAGACATGACTGACTGGGCAGAAGATTGTCCCGCAGTAGGTTGCCATTGCTTTCTGCGGTAGATTGGCTGCCAGCAAAGGCTATAGAATCCAATCTGCCCTGTTATTTAACCCGTAACTGGAAGGAAGAAACGGATTAATACCTTTCCCAAGGGTATTTGCGCGTAAGTGAATGCAATGAATTCAACTGGAATGTGAACTCGGCTCCCCGATTTCTCGTTCCGAGCCGATATCCACTGTACCACAACGCACATCCGGGTTTATTTAATTACCTACTCCAAATAATCTAAATTATAATGTAAATTTTAATGTTTATTTGTGTGTATGTCTTTAGTGAAATACAGAGCCTCCAAATTGTTCACCAAACGCTTCTATGCCATGATATTAATTTGCATTTCAATTACCAATTTCTGAATATTTTACATTTTTTTATCGCCACCAACGTCTGGAATAATATCCAGTTTTCTTTTCTGAAGGAAAGAAAAAAAGTTACATTCACCAAAAATAAAAGTTTTAACGCAGAATAAATGGGTCAAAATAACAAAAGATTAAGATATATTAAGAGCAGTAATTTAACATTTAAGGATTTTTAAAAATCAATCCCATCCAAGTAAGGCAGTAAAGCTACTAAGACAAGGGATTGGTGGATGTGGAAAAAATAGGGACAGAAACATTAATCATGAGGGGGAAGTGATGCATATAACTATGAACAAATGCAGTCTTAACACTTTCTGAATTGGTGTTGATGGTTGACTCAAGATAATGAAGAGCGGATTTATTCTCGTATTTTGAAAAGTGGAAAATTGTCGAACTTCACATAGACTAGCAAATAAATCTGCCAAATGACTTAATTACTATTACTAATTCTAACTAATTCACGCACGATGGCACACACATACGCACACACACTCACACGCATTATAGAAAACGGTAAACATCGTAATTAAAAAAAGTGCATAATTGATAAACAAATATCAAATTATTTACAAACTACCTACTAACTATCCCCACCTATCATGCTTAAGTTGCAGTATTTTGTAATTAAACATTTGGTAACGAATCAAAAAATTCTTTTACATTGTTTAATTCACCATTGCTGTTAACAGTTCAACTGTAGTAAACAGAAAATTAAAAGTAACTCACTTCTCTTAACTTTTTATAAAATTCACGTATGAAATCCTAATTTTGACAAATAAGAAAATGATTGACCACGCAATGAAAGAAAAAGACGAAGCCCCGGATTTCGTGATCCAATGTTAAATTAATTTTCTAACCAATGAAAGGAAGCGATTTGCAAATAACTTGTGAGGTACAATGCATAATAAGGAGTGATAACCAATTTGGTCAAAACCTCACAAATACAACATCAATGATTTTCGATTAGTTTTGGTAACCCACTTTCACTCACAAGGCTTGGTCCAACTCGTAGGTACAGTTTTCATGCATTTCCTAACGGTGTTACACGCTGGGGTAATCACCTGCAGCCTGATATTATCAAGAACTCACTCTAGGGAGATTTGAACTCTCTTCTCATGGTCGGAACGCAAACGTTCTAACCACTCCACTACAAGCCCTCATAAATGTAAATATAAATAAATAACAGCGTGTAACATATACATTTTTAACCAAGGACGTTCGATTGGTACATTGGAGAAGTATCCTGTTTTTGTTTATATTGGTTAGTTTAACTATTTACTAAGAGGCAACTATTTTAATAAAAATCAAAGTTGTGTTACTTGTGGTGTATAAAAATGTAAGTAGGAGTTTAGTGATTACGTCATACAACATTTATATTTTTTACGATTTGCGGGATATTTTTTTCAATGGTTTCTGCTCTTTCATTCATAAATGAAGGAAAACACTCCGAATTATCGAATACGAATGTTTATTTTTTTCTGTTATTTATAAATGTCTCCACAAGCTTTTATAAAACTATTTCTGATGTTTGGTATGTTTTTTAGAAAATATTTCGTCTTGAAATTATTTTTCCCCAGTAGAGTGGAATTTCAACCGTTTGCTGATTTTTTATTAGGAATGTAAGCTGATTATATTTAAAACATTTATGAGATAATTTACTTCTGGTTAATTATTAGTCACTTTTTAAAGAATTTAGTCAACAGTGTAACAAGTGAATCAATAATTAAATAGGAAAATTTTCAATTTGGAATTTCAACTTTATAATGATTAATATCCGCGACTGAGAAAAAACAAACAAACAAAAAAACAAAAAACAAAAAAAACAAAAACATTAGTTTAAGTGCATTGACAAGGAAAGGGATTAAATTATTAAAATAGTTATCTGTTGCATAAAATAAATGTTTTCCCATCGATAGGTGACTGAATTATTGATATTCCTTCATATTTTATCTTTGTCTCAGAATGATTAAGACATATTCATTATTCCCGCGTATTTTTAAAGTTTTATCTTTGTCTTAGAATAATTAAGACATATTCACTATTTCTAAGTATTATGATGTATGTACAGTTTTTTTATTTATCCAGACATACCTTATTGCAGCTATTATTTTTATGACCTTGTATTGTTTTCTTGCGACAATCTCAGTATTTGGGATAATGTATAAAGTTAGATGACAATATTGAGTTATAAAGACGGAAAGTCAACACAGTGAGAAATGGACTGATAAAGATTTATTTAAAAGACATTTTTTTATTTTTTCATATTGTTGAATTAAAACGAATGAATAATTTAATATCTTAATAGTTACACTAGGTTAGTGTTTCGCATGGTAGAAATGTTATGTTTGCAGTTAGCAGATTACTTGAATGAAAAAAAAATATTTGTGAAACTCAATGTAGTCCTTCGTAGTCCTATTTTTACCACATTTGGATAATTCTTCACTGAGTGCTGCATAGATGCGCCCAAAGGTAACTTAGTTTCAGTCAGTTAAGTGCCATACATGATACACGCTTGGGCGATCATGTCTCTTTCGAAATATGACTAACTAGGCAGAAGGTTTTCCAGCAGTATGTTGCCATTTCTTTCTGCGGAAGACTGGTTGCCAACCAAGGCTATAAAAATCAATCTTTCTTGTTATTGAATTATTTTATCCCAATCAGTTAGTTAAGTGCCATACATGATACACGCTTGGGCGATCATGTCTCTTTCGAAATATGAGTAACTAGGCAGAAGGTTTTCCAGCAGTATGTTGCCATTTCTTTCTGCGGTAGACTGGTTGCCAACCAAGGCTATAAAAATCAATTTTTCCTGTTATTGGGTTCTTTTATCTCGATTAGTTAGTTTAGTGATACACGCTTGGGATATCATGTCTCTTTCGAACTATGAATGACTAGGCAGAAGGGTTTCCCGCAATAGGTTGCCATTTCTTTCTGCAGTCGACTGGTTTGCGACCAAGACTATAAAACCTAATCTGTCTTGCTATTCAACTTGTAGCTGAAGGGAGAAGATATAGATTAATATCTTCCCAAGGGTATTTACGCGTAAGTGAATGCAACGAATTCAACTGGAATTCGAACTCGGCTCTCCGATTTCTCATTGCGAGCTGATATTTATTGTACCACAACGCACAACTCAGTCTAATACACACATTAATTAGAAAACATATATTCAAAATGCGCGCATATAGAATATAGTTTCAAATGAGAACGTCTCTTTGAATGAGTGACAATCTTTTAATGAGTGTGTGTAAGAGAAAGAGATGGGCGTGAGTAGTTAATACGTAAGGGAAGTTGGAGTCATCCAAGGACACTTAATGAACTGACAACTCACTAAATGTAATAGTTCAGATTAATTCAAAATGTTGCCCAGATAATCCTGGATTAATAGTTATAACCTTGACTAGCGGCAAAAAACGCTGGATGAAATGTTCTGAATTGTTAACGCGTAGAAAGTAACATCGATACAACCTTGGCAGGTTATGTGGTCTTAATGGGTTTACACGGGATTTGTTTCAGCTGCAAGCGCGTTCTCATTATATATATTAATTCGATATTCTAATAAAATATACTTATTTTATTAGAATAAATAGCTAAACGCGCGCGTACACGCACACAAAATACCCATAACAATAATAATTCTGAAGTAGGTATATATAAAATTAACTATCGCAATTGCTCTTCACAATACGTTGACGAAACGTGGAAAAAATTTAAAAATATCTATAAAGTCAAAAAAGATCTTATACACAAAAATTTATCAACTGCATTAGTAATGCATAGAAATAAACGGAACCACAAATTTTCTCTAAAGAATGCCGCACTTGGAGTAAACTTACCTTTATATCCTTATTTTTCCTTGATAAAATGTTCTATCAAGCTTTAAAATAAAAAAAAAAGTTATTTCACATTTAGACTTTTTCTTCACACCGTTCTGATCTTTATGCTCGCTACTGTATATATATAATATCGCACATTTAGTGCTGGTGCTAATAAAATAGCGCTACATGAATAATAATAATAATAATAATAATAATAATAATAATAATAATAATAATAAGGTGCACTTGGAATGATAAAAAATAGAACAAAACAACACATTGAAAGAATCTCTGGAAACCCCAGCTTAAGAGATATACAAAAATTGTCTTATTAAGTACAGCCCACACACTAAGGAAAACTTTGTCTATGTAATGCTAGGGATGATAGGGAAGATAACATGAAAAATAAACATGAAATGGAGTCATAACAACACGCCACGACCTGCCTTAGGTCTTCCCGCAGACTTGGTTGGTAGTGCGACCATAGCAGATATCGAAATATGATGAAAAATGACATAATAATAATAATAATTGTTTTATTAAGTACAGCCCACACACTAAGGAAAACTTTATCTATGTAATGCTGGAGATGATAGGGAAGATAGAAAAACATGAAATGGAGCCATAACAACACGCCACTACCTGCCTTAGGTCTCCCCGCAGACTTGGTTGGTAGTGAGACCAAAGCAGAAATCGAAATATGATGAAAAATGACATAATAATAATAATAATAATAATAATAATAATAATAATAATAATAATAATAGTGTACATACAGGGTGCAATTAATAAATTGCCTAAATTACGAAAAGATTCAAATAACACTGGTATCTCATTTTTAACAGATATATTTACGAAAATTACACAAACTTATCTAATACTAATTTATTCGATAAAACCGCCAATGGCTTCAAATCAGGTTTCAAGACGTTTTCGGAATCTTCTGTATCTCTTCTTGTTTAAGTTGGTGAATGCTGCCAAAAGAAGTTTTGTTGGTCTTTCGCTCAACTGCACCCCCTTTATAATAATCAAGGGGGTCCAGTCTAGAGAGTTTGGTGGCCAGATGTAAGGGTTGATGTGGTCACAGAAATTGTCTGACGGCCATGACTTGGTTCTTCTGCTTGTGTGGCATGGTGCATAGGGTCTTCTAACAGCCACCCTCTTAACCCAGGGTAGCACTACCTCCACAAGGCATTTGATGTAAGCCTTCGAGTTGGTTTTGACCTCCAGTGGGAAGATGAATAACGTCACTAGTGATCACTCCAAACACCTTTGTAATCACCATTAGACTCATCTAACTCTTTCTGAATTCTCTGCACTGTCTTCAGACAAACAAAACACTCTGAAATGTTCGCATTGGAGATTCTGGTAAAAATTGCAGTACAGCATGTCATTTCTAAATTTCTGATAGAGAGAATTGCATCCTGGCACTCTTTTTCTCATAGACGCTTCCCAAGTGACACTGTGCAGTCGACAAAATAAAAAACGAATAATGCGCATGCGCGAAATAAAAACTGGCGACAATTGATCCATCGTATCCTTTATGTATTAACTGATTTTGCATTTTGTTTCATATTGGTACTTAGTTTTTATCTAAATCAAATTATATGAATAAACATAAAAAGCTTAAAAGTTCAGTTGTGTTGATTACGCACTCGACTGTTTTTTGGAATTAACTTTATCGACTCAATTTAATTTTTTTAAATTGCACCTACAACGCATAAATATATCTTCAAATCTCTGTGTATATTGAGTTCTATCCGTTTTTGTAAACCTGGATTTCCCAAAGTGATACCGCCCCCAAGAGGGTAGTAGAAAGATCCAGGGTGGCGGTGAAGAAAAAAGTGAGCGGTAGGGGAAGCAGTTAGAAAAAGCAGTGGAGAGAAACAGAGTGGCATTAGAACAAAATAATATTTTCTTTTTACAAAATCTAAGTCACTTAAACTTAAGAAAAACATATGCTTTGCAGAGAATAAAATTAACATAAGAAATACAGGGTTTTATTTTGTTGTTCGAAGTTAATGTCTGAACGTTTGTTTGTATTTTGCTGACGTTATCTAGACAAGATGTTCCATGTAGCCAGCTAGATTTGACAGCTTACATCTGCAGAGGCTATTACTCTAAGATTTTTGGTGTAGCGATGTCATATCTGTTATTCATTTGGCGGCATCTTATCTAATGACATTTCAGAAAAGTAGAAATATATGAGACTGGGTTGAACTATGAAGCAGTAATAATAAAGCTGTGAAAATTTACATTAATTTCAACTCTTCTGATTAATAACTACAATGTTTCTTTCCAGGCAAACTGACATTTGACTGTTCAAAGATGAATTCAAAAGTAGCTAGTTGCAACTTCACTTGCAAATGGACAAAATTGGGCATTGTGATATTATCAAGTATTTGCAGAAAAAAGTGTTTAGCTTACCTTCCACTCCAAGGAGTGTATATCTATAAACGCTTCGCCCTCAAACGTTCAGGGTATGACTACATACAACAGCAACTTGGGAGACTACAAGTTTTGAGGAGCGTGGAACCACCCCTTACCTACTGTTGTTCCCAGGTCCAAAAAAAATATTTACGGTGTTTATATAATACTGTTAATTCGTTTCTATGTTTCAGTAGAACTTTATTTTTAGGAAACTTTATAATATGCAGCTTTTCATTCAGGCAGAGAAAGCAAATGTCATAGAATGATTTACAGATTCTCGTTCGTTTTGTTTTTCAAAAATTTCCATTTTACATTGACAGTATGATGTAAATATTTCCCTTTAAAATTTAATTAATTATAATGTTCATTTATAATTTATGATCTAATATTACATAACAATCATTTTATTAAAAATTAATTACTCATACAATACTTATTTGTTTTTCATAACTCCAGCATATCTTAGTATACCATAATTACTTAATTTAAATTTTAACATAAACAACTTAGCCCCTTTAAAAAAGTCAGTAGCAAAAAAATTTAATTACTCTAAAAACTTAAAATCTAATTTGTTGACAAAAACCACTGTCTGCACATTTAAATAATATGTGTTCCGAATATGTACCTTTTCCAGACTGATAAAACGTGTCATTTTCTCATGACATAATTCAACAATTCAACTTCATACGACCTAAATGTTCAACTACAGTTCAACCTTATTCTCACCTTTGGTTGAGTAATACAGACTTGAGGCGGTAGCACTTGTAAGGTTCCCAGTTATGGGCAGATAGTAAACCCTCAAACAAAAATCAACAGTACATTTTATAATAAAGTGACCAATACATGTTTATAGCAAAACAACAGTCAATGCAACACTAACAAAATCTATTAAAAAATATAGTAAAATGACTAGCAATACATTTTAGGATCTACAAACTATATATCGCAAAAGAGAGTATAAAATTATGTACACAGTTATGTACTGTAATTGAAGGCATAAAATTCAGTTAGGGATATTTAGATTTCGGCATTAAATAACTCATAGATGTTGATATGCCTCTTATCAAAACCAACCAACCAACCAACCAACCAACCAACCAACCAACCAACCAACCAACCAACCACTTTGCCTACGATATTGAGCGCGATTCCTGTATAAATAACACACACATGCGCACGCGCGTGTGTGTGAATGTGTTTCTTCTTCTTCTATGTGCCCTGTCCCTTCAGGACGTAGGCGATCATGGATCTCCACGTCTCCCTATCCCTTGTGGCTCTTAGTATGTTTGCTCCTGTTGCTCCTGGCAACCCCCGTTCCGTCATCCACCTGATCAGACCCTGCAAATATGTTATCCACTGCCTTCCTCTGTCTCTCCTTCCTTCTATCTGTCCAGTCAGTATCAGGTTCTCCAGGCTCTCCTTCCTCATTGCATGTCCCAGGAACTTCAGTTGTCTCTTCCTGATGCTCAGCATCAATTTCCTTTTTGTTGCCATTCTTTCTAACACTTCGTCGTTGCTTGTATGCTCAGTCCACGATATCCGTAGCATCCTTCTGTAGAACCACATTTCGGCCGCTTCCAGTTTTGTCCTCATTTTCGATGATATTGTCCAGCATTCACAGCCGTATTGAAGAACTGACATCACGTAGCAGTCTAGCACTCTTTTCTTCGTTTCTATTGAGATCTTCCTGTGTGTTAGTATTTTGCTCATCTTCTGGAACGCGTCCTTTGCCATGCCAATTCGCCTTCGGATCTCCGTGTCGCACTTTCCATCTCCTGTTAGAACACTTCCTAGGTACTTAAATTCTTGGACTTGGACTTGTTTGCCAAAATGTCGAATGTGTTTACTTTACTGAAATCTGAACGTACGCTCTACACTGCAATTGAGAAAACGCGTTTGCTTTTTCTTTGTTTTTACCGCACAGAAATAATTTTATGAAGAGAGTTATTAATTATGTTACGTATTAAAATGCTGACCCGATAAAAATACTTAATCTTTAGGATTTGATTTGATGTTGCTCAGAATAATACACACATAAAAAACAACAACAACAACAACAACAACAACAACAACAACAACAACTATCAGTTAAAACCAATCGTAGCAACAGCAGTTTCGTCTACACAGTTGGCATCTATATTTTCGCTTTCTACCACAGAATATTTATGCCGATTATATTAAATTCTCTATTTTTACAACATTGTAAACATTTACTTTAACTGTTCCTTTGTCGAGCAGTTTTACAATTCTTCTTTTAGACTCATTGTTACTAAGAAACGTTTAATGACTGACTCACTACGCAGTCTAAATTATAGAATTTCTGTTTCTATATTCCTGATACCAAAACAATTGCCAATTTTTAAATTAATTGTTTCACGTTACACTGACTTATTATTTATTGACTGTCTTGGAGTTTTCCATATCGTCACAAAATGAACACAGTCAGTGAATGGAGATACAATTTTTACATTTCCATATACGAGGGTGTGCTGAAAAGTACTCTGCCCGATCAAGAAGATTAAAAAAAAAATCTGATGTTTGGTCATTTAGTGAGATTTTAAGAAATAGGTTGGACTAGAGCTTTCCAACATCACATATTTTGGATTTACACTCAGTTATTTTTTATTATTCTTGACGACAAGCCTTAACTGCCTCTCATTTGGGAAGGAACATTTGACTTTTTGGTATATTAAAAATCCGTCATTCAAAGATTCTATGCGTTCTGTAAATAGTAATAATTTCAGTCATAATAAACAATTATTATTCTACTTACCTCGATTTTATCATGAATAAACTATAGTAATAATTTTATTTTTTATTGAGTGCCTCCGAATGTGATCTTGTGTCAAACGCTGGTGCTGAGCAACAAAACTTTATTTCACTCCACAAATTTGTACATTTGGACAGGTGAGAATCAAAGTGAATTGTTTCTATAAATTTAACATGAGTTGAAATTTCCCCCCATAAGAGCTGGGTTTTAAAACTTCGTATTTCGTTTCTCAAGGGACGAATTGAACTATTCAATCAATAAAAACCCAACAAAAATATTGTGCATTAGAAAGTCACATAAAGAATACTTTCCTTTCAATAAAGTTTTCTTGACGGAAATAAAGTTTTTTCTAAATTTTAAATTTCATTAACTACAAACATAAATAAAAAAATACAGAGAAGTCTCCAATTTGAACCGTGAGAAACTTCAAGTGAACTTTAAGAAAAGCATTTGGTTAAAATGTAAGATTTGTCTTTAAAATAAAAAACTCATATTAGCAATCTTAGATTACTATTTTTTGAATCACTCACGGTTGATATTCGAATTTATTCAAATCGGGTCATAAGCGACAGAGAAAAAAATTTGAAGGCGGTTCACTTGTCTGCCTCACTTCAAAAGCTGAACAAGTATATCAGAATACGAACGTGCTAATATTTCCAACAATGTTTTATGGCACAAATTAAAACAATAAAATAAATATTTAAAAAAGAAGCAAAAAGGAAAGCAAAGAATATTACGCAAGAAAAGGAAGGATAAAGGAAACTGAATTACAAATATTTACAAAACGTACGAATTTCGTAACATGAGATATAATTAAACATTCTATTTTGTTGAGACTATTGTAAAATCTTTTACTTTCTTTTTCTTTCTTTCTCGTTCTTTACACACACACACACACACACACACACACACACACACACACACACACACACACACACACACACACAAGGGTCAGTAAAAAGTAATGCCTATTATAATTTAATTATAAAAGTATTCATCAGAACTCCTAGATCTGTTTATATGCTATACAGTGTCTAAAAATCTAAGTGGAAATGTGAAGTTATCGTCTCGTTTCCTACACATAATTGTCTTTGAAAAAAAAGCTGCCCTTCTAGACACACAGAGAAATCAAAGTGTCGTCACAGAATTTCTGTTTTTGAAAGCAGGATATATATATATATATATATATATATATATATATATATATAGATAGATAGATAGATAGATAGATAGATAGATAGATAGATAGATAGAATCATTGTTTTTGAAAGGAGGATGTGCTGCAAACATTCACAGAAAATTAGTGAAAATTTGTGGAAAGGTTGTAAATAAGATGGATCAGTACTTAATGAGAAGCGTAGTGAAAAAAGAAGCTGTGTGACAGGCAGTGTCAGGACAGTTGCTGCTGTAAATAAAGCGAAACAAGCTTATGTTTTCATCACACCTGAGAGAAGAACCATTATTGCCAAATTACGCGGAAGGCTTGAGCTATGGTAAGGCATGTAGTTTTTACTCAAACCGATTCTATGATGGTGGTTGTTGCTCTGGAGATCCTAGAGCTTCACAACACGGACATAATTTTTTAAGCACTAAAAGGGCAGCAGCAATACTTCAGAAACGATGAGAGGAAAATAACAACTCGTAGATATTTAAGAAAGCAACCAAGAGTCTTCTACAATACAGGTAGTCAACAAGTTACGTGATGCACGCTTGGGTAATCATGCCTCTTTCGGCCCGTCACTGACTAGGCAGAAGATTTTCTTGCAGTAGGTTGTCAAATCTTTCTGAGATTGATTGGTTGCCAACCATGGCTATAAAGCCCAATCTATCCTGCTATTTAATTCATAACTAAAGAAAAAAGAGATAAATTAATACTTTTCCCTAGGGTATTTAAGCGAAAGCAACGAATTCAATTGGAATTCAAACTCGGCTTTCCGATTTCAAGTTCCGAGTCGATATCCGTTACACACAACGCACATTATGTCCCTCAAAATGGAATACAAAGATTGAGAATAAAGGAGAGTGATAAGGAATAGATTTGCAATTCTGAAATGTTTGTATTCGTTTTAGTATGCTTTGTGTGCTTCTGTAAAAAATATGTTATGAATGATGAACTCGTGTATAAAGGTTCGAAATTTATTTCAACTATTAGCGTTTTTATGTAGCGGATATAAAATTAAAAATAAATAAATGTAATATCTGTTAATGAATTCAATAGATTTATTTTAATTTGACGAACTGAATGGTGTATCTGCGTAACTCCAAGTCATTTGAACATCTATCTATCTATCTATCTATCTATCTATCTATCTATCTATCTATCTATCTATCTATCTATCTATCTATCTATCTATCTAAAGAAAAAGAGACATATCGATAAAGACATTTTGCTATAGATATAAATACCTTTTTTTAAGAACGTTCCGAAACTTTATAAAAATTCTATTAGGAGTTTAGTATATGAGGACTTGTTGTAGTTGCTAGTAGATTAGACTAGCTGCCGTGGTCACACCATTCTGTGTCATTTGCTTGCATTCGACTAAGTCATTGAAACTGGAAAATTGGGTGACGGATGTCAACGGAAATCAGCGTTTGGAGAGGTGTTTGAATTCTCTGAATTGCACGTATCCATAACTGGACATCACATGAGAACTGGAAATGTATTGACTGTATGTAAACATGGCGCGCAAATGTTACCGGACAAAAGTGTCGCTGTGGTCGATATATCAAGACTTGAAATTGTATTAAGAAAAAGTTATGATTGATTGTTATAGGATATATTAGATATTATTTACTGAGAAATGCATGATTAGTACAAATAGGTTATTATCAGTTAAAGTTCTTGCATGAACCAGTCTTAATTATTATGATTAATATAATAGATTTGTCGTATGGTCGAGAAGAATGAGTGCTTAATATATTTATTCAGTACAGTATCCGGTGCTAACGGATATATATGTAAAAATACAGAACAATAAGTTACAAACAATTAACCAGACAAAAACTTACGAGCAAAAAAAAAAAAAAAAAGGTGGGGTTTAAATTGTGAATAGCCGACGAAGTAAATCAGTTCGAATATTAATCTACTTAACAATCCTTTAAATACATACCCCTAGATTCTCTGAGCCAGTCCATCGATTAGAGTGGTTGTCTTTTCGCCGCACTTTCTCTTTTTCTTTATATATATATATCTTAAGCAAAGTAGAAGCAATGTTATTGGTTTCAATATATACTGAGCGCAGTTTCATTACTTCTTTCGGGAAGATGACTCAGGGCAATTGCTATACTGTCAGAAAATCACCATGGAATTCCTAATGACTATTAGAAATGAATACACATTATCATGCATAAATATAAATACGCATGAGCGCGGGCAAACACACACATGCTATTTTGAGTTTTGTGGTACACTGTAATTTTCATTATTCTTGCTCACTCCTGAAAATAAGTAAGTGTTAAGGAATTGGAAGCTTTGCTATATATATTCTGCTATGTTGCATAGAGCACTATTTTAACACCAGCACTTAATGTGCGAAATATATTTTCATTTATGTTGATTGTTTGAATTTGTTTAGCGGCATATTAATCTCTATGGGTTATTTAATGCCGAAATCTATTTTGAATACAATTTTATGGATTCAACTAAATATATTTTTAGCGTAGTTGTATGCCTTCAACTACAGATAAAATATTTACGGTGTTTATATAATACTGTTAATTCGTTTCTATGTTTCAGTAGAACTTTATTTTTAGGAAACTTTATAATATGCAGCTTTTCATTCAGGCAGAGAAAGCAAATGTCATAGAATGATTTACAGATTCTCGTTCGTTTTGTTTTTCAAAAATTTCCATTTTACATTGACAGTATGATGTAAATATTTCCCTTTAAAATTTAATTAATTATAATGTTCATTTATAATTTATGATCTAATATTACATAACAATCATTTTATTAAAAATTAATTACTCATACAATACTTATTTGTTTTTCATAACTCCAGCATATCTTAGTATACCATAATTACTTAATTTAAATTTTAACATAAACAACTTAGCCCCTTTAAAAAAGTCAGTAGCAAAAAAATTTAATTACTCTAAAAACTTAAAATCTAATTTGTTGACAAAAACCACTGTCTGTACATTTAAATAATATGTGTTCCGAATATGTACCTTTTCCAGACTGATAAAACGTGTCATTTTCTCATGAGATAATTCAACAATTCAACTTCATACGACCTAAATGTTCAACTACAGTTCAACCTTATTCTCACCTTTGGTTGAGTAATACAGACACACCCATAATCGTATTGTTTACTTCCTCCAACCACCCCTCCTTAACTTTCTAAATAACCATGTATTCATTTTAGATTTTCCAAGATAAATAATTTTCACCATTTATTTTAAAATATCACACGAAGAAGAACAATAATGTTCTGAAAATAATTTTTTTTGTGTAGTGATATAATGCTTTTAAAACTATTGTAATAACAAAATTACAATATTAAGCCCTACTTTGTATTGAGCACATTTTATAATAGTAAATGCAACAAACATCCCCTTATATATATATATATATATATATATATATATATATATATATATATATATATATATATATGGAGTCTATGTCAGCAAACATCTCCCTCTGGCTAGGTTGGTTTCTCTTGAATATTTTGACCATCCATACATGTGCCTCCGTCTTTCGCTACTAAACTCAGTTAGCTATCTTTTCTTTCTCTATCACTCCCCTTCTTCTCCCAGCTGTTCCTTGTTGGACAGTATATCTGATAATATAAATAAGGTCATTGCCCCACACCCGTTCGCCAATATATTTGTACTTGGTGAGTTCAATGCCTACCATGCCAATTGGCTGGGAAACGTTACTACTGATCTTGCTGGCATCCACACACTTTGCGATCACACAGTCTCTGACGCAAGTGGTGGACTTCCCCACACGTTTCCCCAGTATGCGTAAAGGACAAGCCTTTCTGCTAAATCTCTTCTTCACTTCTATCCATGACTCCTACCATGCTACGCAGCTTTGTCCTATTGGTAACTAATCATGCTGTGGTTTCTGTTAGTATTTCTCTCCATTCCCCTTCCCCACAGGAACCTCTGATTAGCAGAATCTCTTACTGCTATCAAAGGGCGGATTGGGAGGCACTACGAGGTTTTCTGTGAGACGTCCCTCGGAAAGAAATGTTTAGTCTCCCCGCTGAAGACTGTGCTTCTGAGGTTTCCTCCTGGATGAAAGCTGGCGTCGATGTTTTCATTTCAGCCAGGAAGTTTCACCTTAAACCCCATTCGCCCAACTGGTTCTCCCCTGTCTGTTAGGCCATCATATCCCACAGAAATCACTACATCCGGCTCTATCAGAGCCACGCGTCTGACCATAATAGGCGCTTATTTGCCTCTTCTCGCAATGAAGAAAGATCCTCAATGACGCCAAGCTGTTGTTTGCTGACAGAATGAAGCAGCTTATAGCAGCGCGTAAGTTTGGCCCCAAAGACTACTGGCGGATCTGCAAAAATGTACGAAATAGTAGCAAACCTTTCATTTTTCTTTTAATAAATAAATATGTGGTCTTCAAAGCTACAGTGGACAATGCTGAGTGCTTGTCTCGCAGATTTTCCTCCAACTTCTCAATTCGTCTGGAATATCCGCACTCTACTTCCCACCTAGAACTGCGGCTTCTTGCTTTCTTGCCTGCTGGAAGTCCTCATCTGTGGTTATTGTTATTAAGAACTCGAGAGATCCCTCAGACCCATCCAATTATCGTTCTATCAGCCTTCTACCGATTTTTAGCAAAGTGTTCGAGACCATCACCCATGCTGAAATGGTTCAACATCTCATAGCCCACTCTCTGTTCTCCGACAGACAGTATGGCTTCCGCTTCGCCAGGTAACCGCTGACATGCTAAAAACCATCACTGAGTACATATACCAGGCTCTTGATAAGAACGGCGAATCTCTTGCTGTTGCCCTGGATATCTCCAAAGCAATTGATAGGATCTGGCAAGCTGGCCTTTTGCACAAGCTACTGTACTATGGTATATCTGGACGGTTGTTTGACTTAATCAAATCGTTCCTATTGAATCGCGTAATGAAGGTCGTATTGAACAGGCAGGCTTCCAGATCCAATCATACGAACGCGAGTATCTCTCAAGGCTCTATCCTGGGTCTTACGCCTTTTCTGATTTTCATCAACGCTCTTCCTGATGTAATCAGATCCCAAGTAGGCATCTATGCTGACGACACCACCATTTATTCCCGCCTCGCTAAGAAATCTCCCGATGCAGACAAAACGGACCTTGTCGTTGCTCTCGAAAAGGACATCTAGTCAGTGGTAGACTGGGGTAAGAAATGGTTCGTAAACTTTAAGGCTTCCAAAACAAAGCTGGTATCCTTTAACCACCATAAACAATCTTTCCTACCCGCGATCAGCATGGATCACACTAGACTCCTGAGAGTAATACACTGCGCCTCCTCGGTCTCACTTTCTCAGCTGACCTTCAGTGGAATGACTACAGTGAATTAATAGCTAAATCTACTGCTAAAAAAGTTCGGTTTTCTGTGTCAGGCCAGGAAGTTCTTCTCTTCTGAATCCATCATGCATATTTACAAATTTACCATCCGCTCGTGCATTGAATACTGCTGTCATATCTGGTCGGGTGCTCTTGCTGTTCATCTTGGGGTTCTCGACAATGTGGTCGATCCTGACCTGGTGGTCCGACTCCAGTCTCTTTCTCACCGACGAGATGTGGCTTCCCTCTGTTTTTTTTACAAATACTTCTACGAATTTTGCTCCGAAGAGCTTAGATCCTTGGTGCCCCCACCCTACTTGGATTTACTCGATCAACTAGACTGGCAACAAGGTTTAACTGTGAAAACAATCAAGTGTAACCATAACTTCTACTCCATCAGCTTATTTTCTCGCACTTCCCGCCGGTGGAACTCTCTTCCGTATTCTTGTTTCCCTTATAGCTACAATCTCCAAGAGTTTAAATGCAACGTCAACTGTCATCTCTTCTCTCCTTGATTCCCATCCTCCTTCCCACTTTAAACTTTGCTCATACGCAGCTCTCTTTACACCAATGTACCCGTCCTTCTCTTACCTATTCTCTGACACCAGTGGCAGTTTTGCCTTGCTTGGGGTGAAACGATATATATATATATATATATATATATATATATATATATATATATATATATATATATATATGCGTCTGGGGTACATTTGTACGTGTGTGTGTGTGTGTGTGTGTTATTCTTGACATTTTGATTGCTTGTGTGTGTGTGTGTGTGTGTGTGTGTGAGAAATGCATTATAACGTCGAACCGTTTTTAAGATACTTCTAAATCTAATAATGTATGTTGAAAGAGAATACAAATAATTCAAGTAAGTGAAATTCGTTCCGACAAAGTGTTAAGAAGATTTGTCGAAAGCCATCATTGCACAAATACGTGATCAGGAGTTCACAACATAATCGAGTGTGACATTTTCATTTTGACTTAATAGAAATTAAAGATGCTTTTAAAGGAACATTACAACATACTTTTTATTGAGTCAATTCGGCTGCTGGATTGAGACATCTTATAAATGAACACTGTTAGGTCTTGCTTATAATTACTTTCCTTAAAAGCATTTCGTTTAATATTCGTTCCTTTTTCTTTTGCCTCCACATACTTTCTACTTTTGCTTGTTTCAGAGTTGAACTAGTTTGTTTGTTTGTTTCTTTCTTTCTTTCTTACACATTTTTTAGCCTCTTTATTCATTCCCTGTTCTTTGTCTTGCTTTCAAATATCACTACCACTCACGCTTTACCATGATTCCTTCAGTTTTCCTTTCTTTCGCAGCGTTCGATCGACATTGGGTGAACAACCTCACGCAATACCGGCATAAGACGTGTCTTCGTCTGATTTTCTACTTATTCTAACTGAAAAGTGGCGTTGACAGCTCATCCAATCCCGACCCTCTACTCTCAACAAAACCATTACTTGTTTCTTAGAAGTGGACCATCGATCAGTCCGTCGGCTTTAACTCTCATCTTGGATTACAAACACTTCGCTTCTCATTTCGGTTATCATAAACAGAAGCTTACGAATGCTTAACTGGCCTAGTCAGCGGGAATCAGAACATTTTCCGTTTCCTGTAATATTTTCTCCATAAGCATGCAGCTTTGGACAATGTTCCGGGAAGGTTGTTATTAGTAAGCCAGGAAAGATGTAACCATGTTTAATGCTTTTATTACTACTGCCATTATTATTATCATTATTATTGCTATTACTATTATTATTATCAAAACCAAGACAACCACTTTTAAAAACAGTACAGTAAAGAAACATTTTTCTGCTTAGATCTCTTTTGAAACGAGCAAGTGAGGAACGAATTACATTGTATTTTTGCTGACTTGAATAAAACTTTTTATAAAATAACAAAATTAAAATGTCTAAGAAAACTTCGCTTGGTAATGAAATATTTAAAAACCCTGTGATGTTCAAATACGACTACATCTTTTGCATAATTTTAGCAGAGCAATTTTATAAAGTAATGATATCGAAATCAACAGGCAGTGTATTTATGAGTTTCTTTAAAAGAAAAAAAAGATAATTTCAATCATTTCCCTCCCAAGCAAGACAATAAAGACCCCAAAATGCAAGGGGAAGGTTAAAAGGTGTCAGAGAATATGAGAAAAACATTATTAACGATAGAGAACAATAAGAGAACATGCATTAAGAAGACAAGATACTGATCGAAATTGTATTAAAATTTTTAATTGACCAGAAATCGAGAAGCCGAAAGATAGTACCACAGACGGGAAGTGCGAGAGAAGAAACTGTTAGCATAGAACTTACGGTTGCATATAGCAATTTCAACTTTAAAATGATGAGACTCAGCCGCCAATCTAGTACTGTGATTAAATTCATAAAGTCTGATTGCCACAGAGGAAAGTTTTAGTCAATTAATTTCCATAAGTGATACACGCTTGAGCGATCATGTCTCGAAAGAGACATGACTGACTGGACAGAAGATTTTCCTGTAGTAGCTTGCAAAATAGATAGCGATTGACATTGTATTTAAATTTTTGCAGATTAAAGTTGGCTGGAAAGTATGGAATTTATATATATATAAATAATACCTAGAATTTATATATATATAAATAATACCTAGAATTTATATATATATATAAATTATACCTAGAGAGCCAGACAACCTATATAGGTTTCACCTAAACGGATCGTCAGGGAAAGCAGGTTGTCAAGGAAAGAAACGAACGACAAATATAAAGAAAATTCCTTTATATTTGTGGTTCGTTTCTTTCCTTGTTAGCCTTCTTTCTCTGACGATTCGTTTAGGTGAAACCTACGTAGGTTGTCTGGCTCTCTAGGTATAATTTATTAATTCCGCTCTAAGTATTGAGCGCTTTTTTGTTAGTTGATTGCTCGTGTCGGTTTTTTTTCTTTCGGCTACGTGCTGACTCGGACTGAGCTCTTTTGACTGATGTTCATGTACCTAGTGCTTTATTTTTAAAACCTTTTTCCCTTCTTCGTAGATACGTGGAAGTTTTTTCGACACGAATATAGTTATTATCTCTTGTATATATATTGTGTTGAGTTGTGATGATGTTTAGTGGCAAAACTGCTGTTATTTTCAGTGATTTATTAATAAGAGGTTATTTTGGCAAGAATCTACTTTGTCGTAAAGTGCTCGATATCGAGATAGAGACAGAGTGCTAATAGGGTTAATGTGGACAAGTTTGTTACTTAACTGAGCAGAGTCATGCCGACTTCGAAGTTTGTGAAGACACCATCGTGACGCCCTCACTCCTCTATATTGTACGGATATCTATGGATATTCTATACTCGCTTCTCAGGTCTTTTTTCTTCATGACCAAAAGCCCTGTGGAGTGAGGACATTACAATGGTTCCTTCACGAATCTTTGAAGCCTGCAAAACTCTGCTCAGTTAAGTGACAAATTTCTCCACATCATATTTCTCTCTCTCTCTCTCTCTCTCTCTCTCTCTCTCTCTCTCTCTATATATATATATATATATATATATATATATATGTATTCAGATACTAATTGTTAACCTATGTATGTGTGTTTATATTTTCAGAATATTTTATGGATATTCTATAGTCACTTAGAATTAAAATTTGGTTTCGTTAAAAACAGAATATTTTCTAATGCTAAATTAGTTTCAGGTTAAAAGCCACAAGTACAAGGGTCATTAATATCATTTTTTATCCCATATTCCAATTTCTTATTCAGCCAATACCGAAAAAAATGATGACCTAGTTGTCTCAACGAATACATTTCTGAAATTCTGACGTTCTTTTCTTGGTTGTCACAGTCACAATGTTTCAACAATTGCTCTATACAGCCTTCTTCAGATGCCTGTTGTGTTAGAAATAACATTCTGAAAATTTTGAACCATGTTAGAAGATATCATGTTTGTTAATTCTTCTTAATCGATTCGACAATCTCTGGTTTATAAACCACTTCTGCTCTTTTTACTGAACCATTGGTAGATACAAATGAACGAATGGAAGTTATAAGAAGTGCTTTTAATAACAGATTGCCTGTGGCCCCATTATCGAGGTGTAAGAGATAATAATCATTAATCGTGTAGATCATTAGTAATACCTTCGATCCACACGGTGTCTCCCATACTTGTTATCTTGTACTCAAGTCAAGCTACAATGCTTAGTAAATAACAAGCGATTGACTTCTTTTGCAAATAACTGGTATCCATCTTAGTTGAGCTTAATATTTATTTATTTAATCTTTCAAACAAGTCTCATTATCAATAGTTGGTGGAAGATTTGTTAACAAGTTTGTTCGTCTGCCATCAATTATTTTAAGTATAGGTAAAAATTGTTTGTAAAGCAAAATGACGTGTAAGTCATTTCAAGGAGAGCGTCACAAGAAAACTTTCAAATGAATGTCCTAGAATCAGGTCATGGTTAAGTATTGTAAAATGTGATATTGCTAATGAAGGTTTATAGTTGATCTATTCAGCTATTGCCTACATTTTTAGCAAAGAAAATCAAACACACATACACACACAAACACACATATATTCACATACTAATTGTTTAGTTGTTACCTACATTTTTAGTAAAAAGTTTTTATATATATATATACTAATTCAGCTACTAATTACGAACAGGCTCTGAAAGGTTCTCATTCCTACTAAGAAAAAATTCCCAAATAAATCGTTATGATTGGTTGAATTTTGCTTTTATCAGGCTGTGAATTTATTGACCTACTCTCGTATATATATATATATATATATCGAGAGAGAGAGAGAGAGAGAGAGAGAGAGAGAGAGAGAGAGAGAGAGAGGTTGTCTGTAAAACACTTTCACAAACTTTGGAGGTAGCTTCCTCACACCAAAACAAAGACAACAGTACATAGAAACATATGTCCGAAAATCCTTCGTTTTTGAGGTATTAAGTTTAAAGAAAGTTTACTGTAGATAGCTCTGTGTTGCTATGTAGACTAGGTTACATTCGTCATTCGCGTACATTTGTGACTAGTCTATTTTCAATGTTTAATGTGTTAAGTAATGAATAAAATGAAAAGTGTTCCTTTTAACAATGGCAGGATTTTCATATCGTGGGCAGGTTGATATGATTTTTATATACGGCTGCGCGAATGGTAATAGACGCGAGGCTGAACGGTTGTCTCAGATTGTGTTTCCAGACCGAACGCAGCCGAGTCAACCAACCTTTGCTGCTGCTTATCAGCGCGTTGCTGAGACAAGATCCGTGGTACCACAAACTATGCATCGAGGAAGACCGAGATCCGCTCGTACGCCTGATCAGGAAGTACACATTCTACACGCAGTCGGGGACGATCCCGGTATCAGCACACGTCAAGTGATCCTAGCATGCCGTACATCTCATAGTACCACATGGAGGGTACTTCAAGAGCGTCTACTGTATCCGTATCTTGTGCAACGTGTGCAGGGTATTTCTTTATCAATTACTCACCACGGGTAAACTTTTACTGATGGTTTACTGCACAACCTGCCAATCCATTGTTTGTTTCTTCAACCTTGTTTACGGATGAGGCAATATTTGGAAGAAATTAAATAACAAGTTTACACAACTAACATTTATGGGTAGATCGGAATCCCCATGGTACAATACAGGCTAGGCACTAGCATCAGTTTACGATTAATGTGTGGGCTGAAATTGTAAGTTACTGTCTGCTAGGTCCATATGTTCTCTGAACACATCTTATAGGAGCTGTCTACAGGGTTTTTATTCCAAACACACTTCCAGACTCGCTAGAGAATATACCCTTGACGCATGTGGTTCATGTATGTTGATGCTCTAACACATTTTAGTCATATTGTTCGCGATGTACAGGCTGACATCTACCAAGAAAGGTGGATAGGTAGGAGAGGACCAGATCCATGGCCAGCACGTCCTCCCGACCTCAGTCATTTGGATTGTATCTGTGGGGTCGCCCAAAACAACTGGTTTATGCAGCAGATATCAATAATGCAGAGACGCTTCATTAACGTCATGACTCTGCAAAACTATTCGAAACCGTGAAGGGAGTATTCGAAAGAATCCGACGAGTGCTTCAGTGTGTAGAAGCAAACGGGAGACATTTTGAACATTTGTTATGAGTTACTCTATTGAGCTAAAACGACGAGCTTTTAATCATAATGAACATTTTACCTTGATTTGGTGTCAGGAAACCGCCCCCAAAGTTTGTAAATATATTTTTGATACACCCTATATATATATATATATATATATATATATAATACTTAGTTTTTGGTCATAATAGGGTTAGACCAGTACACATTTTTATTAAAAAGTGTTCGATACAATTATATTGTAGAACTTTTGAATATTTTCCATTTTTAAACGAGTTATTATGCTAGCCAGGTTTCTACCATGAGTGGTGTCTTTAGGCAAATTTTAATAACTAATTTTGCTGTTTATCGTTTCTCCTTTTAAGAACGATCTTGTAACGGTGTTTTATTTGAACGTTCACGTGGTAGGGAATTTATGAACGTGTAATTTTTAAATTAAAACAGATTATGGCGTTTTCATCCATGGTTGTATGCACCTAAGAGGTATTTCTTAGTGTGGATGCATTTAGTCATAATTTCCGTTCTTTCATTTTACAGTTCGTCTTTATTGGGGAATATCATTACATCATTACAAGAGCGTTCTTAAAAAGAAAAACGATAAACGGTAAAATCAGTTATTAAAAATCGCCTGAATACACCACTCATGGTAGAAACCTGGGTAGCGAAATGAATTGTTTAAAGATGGAATATATATATATATATATATATATATATATATATATATATATATATAAGAACAAATTTAGGCAGACACGTTATTTCGTGGTAAATCGGAAGTATAGGCCCATTTCAGGCGAACCATCATCAGATTCTGTCTTTATTGTACAGAAGATTTTACACAAATGAAATTCACAAAGACCCTCCCCCCACCAAAAAACAAAACAAAACAAAAAAACAATAAAGATTTGGGGTCTTTGTGAATTCCCATCGTTTTTAGCATCGTTTTTTAAAATTCCTTCAGTACATCCCAGATATATTTTTCTCTGCCCATTTCTACATTTAACCTCTGCTCTGTAAATAACTCTTTTGGTTTTACAAACTCCGCAAGAGTGGACATTTGCCTTTATCCCTGCAGTTTCAGTTTTCATGAACGATATTTTCCGTACGTTATTTTTTAAAAATCCATGGCGTTTTGTCTCTCTATGTAATCTTCAACACACACACAGACACACACACATATAGATATTGTTCAAGTGTTTTCTATTTTCTCAGTCATTATCAAGACATGAATGGTATCAGTATGTTAAGGTTTTTTAGCTATAATATACATTTTTGGAGGAATGGTACATTTCAAATTTTATTGTATAAAATAAATTACTTCAAATTCAAGATGTTTTCACTGAACTTCACTGTACTGGAAAGGAACGTATAAAATATTCATGCGTATTATTATTATTATTATTATTAGTAGTAGTAGTAATATTAGTGCTTTCTTTTATTTTTGATTCACTTCTGGGTCTCAACCAGAGAGCTAAGGTCAGAAATGGCATTATAAAAGTTTCTATTGAGCATTTTTTAAATATAAAATAAAAAATAAAAACTAAGATCACAAACATTTTACATAGATAAAGCTCTTCGTAATGTGTGTGCTATAATTGTGAGTACAAATTTTGTATTTAAGTCTTTGGCGACAAAGGAACCCTTGAATGAGTCTATCATAACCTTTTCCAAGCAATCCGATGGCTGCAATTATAATTGGAAGTTTTGACGTCCTCATGTGCCATATTTGTTAGATTTCGACTTGAAGTTCCTTGTATCCTGATAGTTTTTGTTAAAGGTCTTCAAAGATACATTAAAGTTTGCAGGAACTGCCATATCAATAAGAATTCTGTTTTTTCTGGTCTCTGATCACGATGTCTGGGCGATTAACTTTGGTTGTTCTGTCTGTATTGTAATTCTATCAGGTTCTCTGCCTGTAACCGGGTCTGAGAAGTGTCCATATCAATTTCTTGTATTTTCCCTGCCATAAAAATTGCATACTTTTCAATGCAGATATTGACCCACTTTGCCATGTCGGGTTTTATTCCATGTAACGTGATACATTTATTATTATTATTTTTATTTTATGCGCATATTGAATATTTTAGACAAACTTTGTTTGAAATATTTATCAAGCAAATAAAATAGCAAGTTATATAAATATTTGGTACATTCTTTTTCGATGCGGTCAAGATCTGTGAAAACATTTTGAACACCAATTATTTAATACGATACGCATATATTTGAATTGAATTTTAATTCCAGTGTTTCAAAAAATGCCATGTTGTATCCAGAAAAATCTTGTCTACTAAACTGACAACGTTTAGTTCTTGATGATGACAAAGATATTTGAAATACAGTATCTACTCAAATACGAGTATCCATTAAGAATAATGTTTAAACACACACACACACACACACACACACACACTTATATATATATATATATATATATATATATGTGTATGTGTGTGTGTATGTGTGTGTGTGTGTGTGTGTGTGTGTGTGTGTGTGTGTGTGTGTGTGTGTGTGTTGAGGGAATCATCTACTCATGTGATCTCGGTCATTATATTTCGTGGGTTTCAATACAATATTCTAAAAGTTCACAACCACCACCCATGTGAATAAGTGCGATTAGCTAAAAAAAAGTGCTGCGGATTTCATGTTAGAAAAACGCACTTAATAAGTTTACTTAATATATTTATTACATTTCAAACATGGAATCTTTTCCCCCGTTTTCTTTGATTTCACAATGACTCGTTTCTCTGTTGGACTTGAACGTCTTATAGCGGAAGTACTCGGGGCGTTTTCACACTTAAACTTCAACACAAACACATGGATTGTTCTGATTTTTTGTTTTGACTGGGTTTCTACCGAATTATTTTCGTCTCAGTTTAGGAAAGAAGGTTTAAGTATCATACAATTTCTTGCAACCACCCACTCGGTACAATGGTAGGCTACTTGTGTCGGGTAATTAATGTCTCTATATTAATACTAAAATGTCTGCCTATCTTTCTACGAAAGTTGTGTACCATGATTCAAAAGAAAATTACTAAAGTTCTGCTTACCTGAAAAGATCATAGGAGTAAAAGAGCAATTCCAAACAACAAGTTTTTTCGGTTCCTTTTTCATTTTCATGCCTTCTTTTAATTTTTTTCTACATCTTTCTTACTCCAGCTGTACATTTTCTCCTTCATATCTTCCTCATCTCTCGTTTTATTCTTTTGTGATGTGGAAATGAAAAGATAATCAGTATATAGCTGTATGCGCGTGTAATACTTTTCACTGGGTATGCAGATATTACACAGATAATCGGCAGACAAGCTGAGAAACAACTCATTGAACCTAAGGTGAGCGCAGAGATATTCTGATTCTACGCAAATGTGTACATTTGATTCACGGTAAGGCGCAGAGATATTGATAGCACATTGATCCTAGGTTGAACGTACTGATATGTTGGTTCTAGATAAAAATAACACATTTATTCTTGATTAAGCGCACAGATACTCTGATTCTAGACAAAAATAGCACTTTGATCCTAGGTTGAGTGTACAGATAATTTGAGTTTATACAGAAAGGAAACATTTATTCTATGTTGAGTGTACAGATATCCTCATCTCAGACAGAAATGACAGCTTGATCTTAGATTGTGTGTTCCGATAATCTGATGCTATACAAAAATGCCAATCATGACATTGTTCCTTGATAGGGTACATAAATACACTGACCGTATATGCAAATAATCCCGTTATATTTAATGGATATGATGCTAGTCGATATAAGTATATCGAGAAATATTCGGCACATTATTACATAAGAAAAAAAAACAAACAAACAAACAAAAAAAAAACAAAAACAAAAAAAAACAAAAAAACAATTATTGCAAACAGAAATTTATCGAAAAGTTAATATTAACGTTTGAAGTAACTTAAAATTAAATTAAAAATCTTTTCTTTCTGGTTACGGTTTTTGTAGATCTTTGATAAAATTATTCACTCAGTTCGTGCGTTGTGCTTTGTCAAACTTACAAAATATTTTTAAAAGGATTATACAATCCAATTTTATATTAGTTAACATAAAATCACAAGAATAATCACGAAAAATAACGGAAATAGATTCCACAGAATGCAAGACGTTTTATGACATGTCCCTTCATGATGCTCAATTGACTTTTTTTGTTATCTTTGCATTGGTATGCATTATTGGGAAAGATAACAAAGTAGTTTTCCGTTGTATTCTCCACAGTTTCTCTTAGACTTGTTGTTTTCCAAGGCGAGTGAACCCACTCTACACTGCTATTTAATCCATATTTAGGAAGAAAGAGAGGGATTCATGCCTTTTCGAAGGGTGTTTGTTTGAAAGTGAGCGCAGTAAATTAGCTCGGAATTTTAACCTGGCTTGTCTGTTCTACTTTCCGTGCTCATATCCGTTACACCCTCCACACATTCTAATTGCAAGAATAATAAGTTATTATTTAATATTTTACATGAAATCACTTCACCATTCGAAAGATTTACTGCACTGGTTTCTTCGTCGCAAACACACACACGCGCGCACATACGCGCGCACGCACACACACACACACACACACACACACACACACACACACGTTATACGCATTCATCATCATTTTGACACACGAGCGTATAGTTAACTTGTTTTAATCTATTTTACATTCATTCGTAATGACAAGTTCTTGTTGTGTGATAACTACAACCAAGGAAATATTTCCCAACAAAATTCAAAGAAGGATCTGCAATGTAATCGGTCCTGACTTGGCATCTCGACTTCAGTCCCTTTCTCACCAACGTGATGTGGCTTCTCTCTTTCTTTTCTACAAATATTTTCGCGGCTTCTGCTCTGACGAGCATCTTTCCCTGGTGCCCTGTCCACGTGAATTTAAGCAACTAGACTATTTAGAAATAATTAAATGTAACATCACTTCTACTAGAACAGTTTATTTTCTCGCACTTCCTGCCTGTGAACTTCCTTCCGTTTACTAGCTTCCCTGATAGCTACAATCGCTAAAAAATTAAATGCAACATCAATTACCATCTTCTATCTTTTCTTGAATCCCATTCATCTTTTATCCTTTCTTCAATATCCTACTGTACTCAGTCTTTTGTCTCACTGTGCGCAGTAATGGCGATTCCACTTTGCTTGGGATAAAATGATTAAAAAAAAAAAAATTAAAAAATATATAAAGACAAAGTTAAAAAAGCGATTCAGTTGATGAACATTCCTTATTGAAATAAATCCAACATGACAATCCAAACAGGCGGATGACGTAAATGCTGACAGCAACAAAGCCGACATCATGTTAAAGTTAACAGGTGATTAAAGGTTGAGAAATAAAAGACATGTTTATACCAGTTTGTGTTGATTCTCAGTCGCTCACACACACACACACACACACACACACACACACACACACACACACACACACACACATGTATCTCCCCAGGACTTAGCATTTATGCATCCCCTTACATTATAACCTTTTATACTTGCAAGTTCTTTTTCATTTTCCGTTTTTAGAAACTAACTGATCACCATTGATTTTACACACAACTTGTAGACTTAGTCACACGATGGGACAGTTGCAGAACCAATCAGGATTAACATACAGTTGTCTCCGCTTTTAAGTCTCTTTCTTTATTGATACACACAATTTCACTACTCGGTGCTTCCATCACCTAAGCAAATGCGCCCATTCTTTAATAATTATGTGAAGATCATTCTGAAAGAAAAAAGAAGCCTTGTTTGAGAATTATTAGACATCTAATTTTTCTTTCCTCGTAGTTTTTGCCATTGTTGAAGTTATCGCTAACGTTTTGTCGAGATTTACAAACTCTACGTTTCGTTTAATTTCACAGACCGATCGATGAAATTTGAATAAGCTGATTATTTTGGAAATACTTTGATAAAAACTGTAATTCGCAGTTTAATAATTTCCTTCATTAAGTTTTACTTTTAAAACTTCACGGCAAGAAAACATTTCTTAAGAAAATTAATTTTTTTCCTTTTTAACAGCGAGGAATAAATTCTTAGGATTTCTTACTCTTGGGCATGCAACATACAACTGGCCATACGTAAATATTTATTTTTGGAGCTGAATTCTAACTTTTGAAGCGTTTGGCCTTGTGATTTCTTTAAAATTCTCGCAAACGCTGGAAACTCGATTCTTGTAAATAGGAACGATATGTAAAAAACACTATTGAATTTTTATTAAATAAGTATTTGTTATTTTAATCATTAAATTGTTTTTAAAATAGTTCCAGTATTCTGTATGCTAAATAATAAAACTTAATTTTTTTGAAAATAAAAAAATGAATGAAAATTTATAAGCTACGTACTCCAGTAAAACCAATTGTACTTTGTACCACCTTAGCTGTTTGCACCTTTTCCCAAAATTGGGTTTCGATCGGACTATGTATGGTTATTTTAAAGGATTATATTTAGAAGATTCCCGGTGAAGACAATATTTATAAATTCAAGTTTCTTGAATTGAAAAATGATATAAAACAAGTGGAATGGATTTACCTTTCCAAACTTATATCCAAGAAGTTTTTATACATTTCCATGATAATTGTCGAAAGTGTTTAATGGCAGTCAAGCCTATGTCGCATTTGGGTAGTATAGTCTGACAACTTGTAAAAAAATTAAAATCTCAGCCGATGTAGTGAAAAGTCTCTACATGTTCGTGGAGAATATTTGGTCCAAGTGAAAATAAATTTTCACTTGGACCAAATATTCATGATATTGCATTATTCGAAAAACGAACGACAATATGAGATTAAAACTACAAACTTATTGTTTTATAAGTGTAATGTAAATATATGATAATACCGGACGGTAATACACGCAAAATCTTGGCGAAAATCAACATGGCAGTAATTAATTACTCTAAAATCTTGTTTCAAACGATTCCTTTTAAGTTACCCCCTTAACTAATTTAACAAAAATAATGCTTAAAGCCTAACTACAGAAAACTATTTTTGGTTCAGTTTGCAAACATTGTTCAATTTTCCTGTTCTGAATAATACTTGATACATGCGATGTCAAAATAAAACTTTCCTGTTTCAATGTCTAGACCAGTGTTTCTTAACTCGTGCGTTCGTTCGCAATCGTGCGGTCTAAAAAGTGCCCAAGTGCACCCCAATTTAACATAAGAGTAATTTCTGAATCATTTTTATATTTAAAAAAGATTATTTTCAAAAAGATAGAGGCAACAATTGTATGGCTTCTATGTCTAAATCAAGGCTTTGTCATTCGATATTTTAAACTGGGTTTAAAATTGATTTATTTAAGAATGAGTGGATAAGTGTTTTATTATTTTCTATTCTTTAATTTCAAGACTAGTATTTCTTTATTAAAATTTAAAGTGCACCCCAGAGTTTTAGTTATTCTACAAGTGCACCCTAAGGTAAAAAAACATTTGAGAAAAACTGGTCTATACTAATTGATAATCTGATCTATTAAATAAAATAAGCAAATTAGACGAAAATAAATTATGATTAATGGTAATGTTGAATTAGAAGATTCTCGTATTGCAAACATTGATGATCTCATCTAACTACCAATCAATGGTTGTAATACTAGTTGCTTTAAAAATCGCAAGGAAGAAGAAATATTGAAACTATCTGTATCTCTAGTTTTGCAATAGATAATGTCCATTATGTCTCAGCTAATTTAGACTTTTCCTAGTAATCGAGACAGTGTTGCATATTTCCCACTGGCTTCAGTGGTTACTATCAGTTCCTGATTTTCAAACATTAGTAAGTGAGAAAGTCTTTCCACCTAAAGAGATGCGATACAAATTTTCTATGTATCTGCTAATTCAGCGTTTCTTCTTTCTAAATCAAAGAGTAGTTAGTAGTTTCATGCGATTATTTATGCTCCGTGGAATTCTAAGACTGACGACTAGAAAGAAAGCACTATACTTCCGTTTTGTTTTCCGAGGTTTTGTTTTCCGAGGTTTTGTTTTCCGAGTATACGGTGACAAATTAAGCCTAACTGCACTTAATCTTCTATTGCTAGAAATTAAACTGAAAATATTTAACATCTAGGACCCCGCAGTTACTTTCAATTTTCTAGGAATATTTGAAAGAAAATATTCATTGGGTCGGTATTTGTAACAGACCCAGACCTAAGCAAATTAACTTTTCAAATTCCAACTATTCTTTCAGTGCTTGAGGATATCAGTTAAGTGGTTTATGAGTGAAATGCATTCTTTAATTCTCTTTAACAAGTTCTTGTGAGATGTGGTAAATTCGCAGATTGAATTCGAAGTTTTTTCAGCTGACATTTTGTCGACGATTTTCCCACGTGGTAAGAAAATAGTCAGAAAGTGAAAGAAATGCAGCAGAAAAGATTCCGAATTTGTGAAAAATGTTAAGAATATATAAAAAAATAAGTAACTCGGTTGATAAATCATCGTCGTTATAAGAAAAAAACAAACTTTGCTCAGAATTAGAAAATGATTCGCTTTTTGCATATTTCCCACTGGTTAGTATCAGTTTCTGATTTTCAAAGCAAATAAATGAGAAACCCTTTCCACCTAAAGAGATGCAACACAAGGAACGATATTAATTAATTTGAAAGTTTTGGCAACTTTTTTATATAAATTAATTTGAACCTTAGTCACAAATCATTCACAGTAACTGGAGAGGAATATATCGACTTAGTTATTGTGTTGATAGTTTTCCTATTATTGTCAAGACGTTCTTTTCATTTCACCATGAAAGGTTGACAAGCCGTAAAAAGCAAATCTATCAATTATTCCTTAAAATTTCTTCAATAACCTGTGAGTAATAATTTTTATATATAATTTAGGTCACTACATATTACTAAGACGATATAGACTTGAGTGATTTGTGTCCTTAAAAGAATATTGTAAAATTATATAAAATTTTAAAAAAAAGTAATTGGTTTTTATAAGGCGAGTTGAACCTTTATTCTGGCCTTTAGGGTGTCTCTACGATGATTAGCTCTACTAACATTGTAGTTGAGAAAAAAATTCAGAAGTCATTTTTGGGCTTTAGTATTACATCAAATGATACCATGATAGAATTTCTTCTTCTTCTTCTTCTTCTTCTTCTTCTTCTTCTTCTTCTTCTTCTTCTTCTTCTTCTTCTTCTTCGAAAGAAAATTTCATGTATCAATACTTTACTAATTTAACAGATTGACAAAGTAGCAACGTCAATCTTTCAACAGACTATGGATGCCATGCTCATAAGACAGAACTTTGCTTCTGCTTTCTTAGACGACATTTTTAATCAAAAGCAATAATGTAGAAGAACACACAACGCATATTAAAGAAGTCTTTAAAAGAATTTTGGTTTTAAGGTTAAGGAGAAAAAATGCGATTAAAAAAAAAGAAATCAAGTATTTAGACCATATAATTAATGAAAGTGGTAGAAAACCAGATCCAGATAGGGTATCTGCAATAAAAGATATGCCTGAGCCGAAACATGTCGCAGAATTGCAAAGCGTTCTTGGTCTAGCGAACTATTACGGTGAATTCATTGAAAACAAGCACAAATTGAGGGCTCCTCACTATGAACTATTGAAAAAAGATAATCAGTGAAATTGGACGGAAGATTGTCAGAAAGCTTTTAAGGAGATCATAAAGAAATTAACATCTGATCTGACGCATTTTGATCCCAATCTGGAAATCATCATTGCTAGTGATGAAAGCTCACACGGAGTGAAAGCTTGTATATTACACAAGATGCACGATGGCACAAGGAAACATGCATCTAGATCGTTGTTACAAGCAGGAAAAGAAAATTCACAGAACCGCTAATAGACCATAAGCGAAAAAAATATTGATTCCCCACAAAAAAGAAGCTAGAGAGGGGTTGTTGTGGGGTTCTTCCTTTTCCTAAAGATGGACTCGTCCAGAGTATACTCATACTACTGCTATAGAAACTAGACGGGAAAATACCGCGTTTTCACAGAGTTAACCAGAGAATACGAGAGTCCAGAGAGAGATTAGCAGTCAGTACATAGTAGTTCATAGTAGCTCTGTGCTTTGCTCATCGAGAAGATTATTACACCGTACCCATCAGCTTCCGACGCTGACATACTAAATTTTCTACGGCTTACTTGTACATATAACTATTACTAACCCGCATTCCTGGAATACTAACCTTCATTCAAGTCTGGATCCTTACTTTAATACGCTTATTTTCTATCTCAATTACTGGTCGTTGTTCATTTATTTGTGCGGGCTCCATTTCCGGGATCCACAACTTCTTCTTCTTCTTCTTCTTCTTCTTCTTCTTCTTCTTCTTCTTCTTCTTCTTCTTGTATCTTTTCAAGGTGTTGGCGATCATGGCTCTCCAAAACCTTTTGCCAAACTAACCGCCCACCCCCAGTCCCACCATCCATTCCTACAAGCTTGACAGGTTGTTCGAAGCCATAGCAAGGAGTTTGATGGTATTGTTGGGCATAGAAAATACTTAATATAAAATTGAAGTAAATATGTTTGCCTATCGTCCGGCTCACACTCCTCTCTAATCTTTTGAACAGGAGTCGGAGTTCATACCTTCTTTCTGTCTAGAATTGGGTTTCCAGTTCTTTCCAAAGTCTACTTTTACTCTATACTCTTAACGTCTCTGACTGAACTTTAAAATTTTATTCGCTAATTCAATTCTTGACCTCTTCAAGTAAAGAATTAGCTGTCTATATTTCCTGTTATCTTAACCTTTCTTCTACTAGTACAACTTTACACAGTAACCTTCTACCTTTAAAGGCTCTTGGGCATTGTATTGGGTAAACATTAGAAAAAAGTCGTGAAAATCTCATGATAAACTTTGTTCAGTGAATGATGACTAACTTATAGTTCTCAGCTTTGTTCTTAATGTATAATGAATTGACATAAGTGAGTGGGCATCTTCCGTTTAATTCTCTCCACTTATTTAATAATTGTTTCGACAGATTTGAGTCATGAAATATAAAGATACACTATCTTGAGAACAGTCATGAAGCAGGGGATCTGTGGGAATTTCTAAGCACATTTCGACTGAAATCGTTGCGCAGGGAATCATTTTAACGAGGTTGCTATAAACAATAAGAAATAAAATGATTATTTTAAATTTGAAAACAAATATTATATAATTAAATTTATTGTTGTATAACTTTTTATATAGTTTCTTCAAATTATGAAGAATGTATAGAATAGTGGTTTATCAGCGCTAAATGTTTTTGCTGAGGCCGTTGCATTTGCTTTCACACCAATTCTCGTGGAAAGGTATGAACCAATCTACCTAAAATGGCTCCATCTAATAGCAGAGAAAAACAGGCTCTAACCTTAGTTGGCGACCAGGTTAGGATAAGTCTTACTTCAAAATTGTTATTTAATAACAGATCAAACTTAGCTCTAATCTTCGTTGGCGACTAGTTTAGGAGAAGGATATTTTACTTCAAATTGGCTGTTGAATAACAGAGCAAGTTAAGCTCTCTAACATTGGCTGTAGACCAGTCTAGGAAAAGGATAAGCTTTACTTCAAAATGGCTGTCTAATAGCAGTGCAGACGAGGCTCTCTAACATTGGTTGGAGACCAGTTTAGAAGAAGAAGAAGAAGAAGTCTTAATTCAAAATGTCAGTCTAATAGCAGAGAGACTAGGCTCTCTAAACTTGGTTGGAGACCAGTTTAAGAGGAGGATAAATCTTAATTCAAAATGTCTGAATAATAACAGAGTAGGCTAGGCTCTAACCTTGGTTAGGGACCAGTTTAGGAGGAAGAGAAGGAGGAGGAGGAGGATAAGTCTTTATTCAAAATGGCTGTCCGTTAGGTTAGCAACTCCACTCCATGAAAATCTACTTGATACAGAAACCACAGTAGAAATGCCCAACAACAAATTTACCCTATGAATGTATTGTTGCTGTAGAGACCCTTGATCTTTATTATTGAACCAGAGTAAATGAATTCAGTACCTGATCCAAATATTGAATTCACTGCCACGGTACTTAATTCAAAACAGCCTGTAGACATTATGCCACTGCCTACTCTATATGAAGGCATGATTGGAAAACATACAAAAGATCATTGGTCCATATAACATCACATCAGGACGAGCTTCCAAAGCGGTTCAATACTTCGCAGACACCTCTTCCGAGTAAGACCTATCCATAGAGGAGAACATGTTTAAGGATTGTGTGTACGTTATCTCATGCATCCGGGGTTAAAAATATAAAAGAGAAACGGGCCGCCTCCTTAAGATAAGACTACAAGAACACTGCAAGCTCGTAACACGAGGAGAAATAGAAAAATCAAGCGTAGTTGATCACAAATGGAGGGAACAGGGAGATCACCGCCCCTTGTGGAATGAAGTTGAAAAAATAAATAGAGAACACTACCTAAAAATAGGAAAACTTAAAGAATTAGTGCATATTCTATGTCACAAAAATCTCTTAAGCCGACCAAGTATAGAAATTAATACAATATGAGAACTAGTAATATGGAGTGAAAGGGTAAAAAAACAATAATCACAATAAAATTTCTATTTTCTATTGCTTTTTCATTATCATGAAATTAAAGCTTCTAATGAAGGAAGCTTTAATCGGAAGCTCAACGAGACACGTTTCTTAGCGCAAAGGATTAAATTATTTTCTCTTGTCATTTTGAAGATTTTGAAAGACAACATCAACCTTATGTGCAGGATATGCAAAAAAAAAACAAACCCAAAAAACAAAGAAATAAAAAATACCCCCCCACCCAAAAAAACAAAGAAAGAACAAAAAACAAAACAAAAAACAAAACAAAAAACAAAAAAAAAAAATCAAAACAATATATCATCTGGTCTCTGCTTGTTCAGAATTGCTCAAAAGTGAATACATACAAAGACACAACAAAACATGAAGATGCCTCCAATGAGTAATCGATAAGCACAATAACGTCAAATTTAAAAAGTTTATAAAGATACACTATATCAGCTGTAACAGAAAACGACGAAGTTACTATTATTTGGGACATCTCAATCCAAACTGATGAAGAAATTAAGGCCCAAAGATCTGATATTGAAGTGAATGACAAAAAGAAAAAAAAAACAAACTTGCTCACCGACATGTCTGCCTCCATCTTGAAAACGACGGAAAAATTATTCAAATATAAAGATTTAGAAATAGAAAGTAATGTGGGGCATGAATACCCCGATGGATACCCGGAGTGGCAATCGGTGCTCTTGTTCTTATCAAGAAAGGATAGAAAAATGCATCGACAAAATACCCGGCAACGTCAAAGTATGAAAAGTTCAGGAATTGTCCACCATGGCGATGCCTACTTATTGAGGAGGACTATTAAATAAACACAGATTACATCCTTGTAGAAACCCGATGTCCAAGGACTAAACTCAGTTACACCAAAATGCAAGGCATTAAGAAAAAATCTGAATAATAATAAATAAGTAATGTTTTATTTATAAAAGTTAGTATGGAACATATCACTGAAAGTATTCTTTATCGCTAGCCACTACTTTTTCCCATCATTCTGACATTATTTGAATTCTACGTTGGAAAAAGACACGTCTTTTGGGGCTAACCACGAGTTGACGCATTCTTCATAAGAATGAAAGTGCTGCTCAGCTAGGTCATGTGCCATCGATCGGAACACGTGATAATCAGACTGGGCAATGCCTGGTGAATAAGGTGGGTGAGGTAAGACTTCCCATTTAAGCATTTTCAAGTAGGTTTTAACCCATTTTGCAACATGAGGCCTAGCATTGCCATGTTGCAAAATCACTTTGTCGCGTCTCTGCTCGTATAGCGGCCATTTTTCTTCAATGCTTGGCTCAAACGCAGCAATTGTAGTCGATAGCAATTTCCCGTGCTTTTTTTCGGTTGATTTGAACAGGTCATAATAAAATACACCCAGCTGATCCCACCAAATGCAAAGCAGAAGCTTCAAATCAATGTTGATTTATGGCCGGGCTTAATCCACGATCTTTTACGCTTAGGGCTATCGTAGTGTATACATTTTTCATCGCCGGTCACGATACAATGCAAGAAATCTTTTCTTTTTTGCCATTGAAAGAGCTATTCGCACATGACAAGACGCCGTTCGACGTCTCTTGGTTTCAACTCGTACGGTACGCAATGTCCTTGCTTTTGAATAATTCCTAATGCTTTGAAACGTTTCGAAACTGTTGTGTGATCAACTCCTGATGATTCTGCCAGTTCATCTTGCGTCCGAAATAAGTTCTTCATAGAGTAATGCTCCTAATTCTTCATCTTCAAGCTTTTTCGGTGCGCCAGAGCGTTCTTAATCTTCAACATCAAAATCATTTTTTGAAGCGTCTAAACCAATCTCTGCATGTTGTTTACGATAAAGTATGGTCGTCGTAAGTTTTGACAAGAATTCTCTGTGCTTCAGCTGTAGATTTTTAAAAATAAAGTAGTGCAGTAAAATTCCCCACAAATACAATTTCTTTGTTACGAAATCCGACATGCTTAGCGCTATGAAAAACAAAGTTGTTTATACTTCAGCGAAATGACATACACTGAATTTCAAGCTTGTTTATAGTACTTCTTTATAGATGTGTTATTATCTAAAACTACACGTACGCAGTTCTGAGAACGCCATCTGTTGGAAAACAGCGAGAACTTATTTAAGGTCGTAATAATACATTCCCGAGGAATAAAGCAAAGAAGTAAACAAAAAAACCCATTTAGCATTATTATCGAAATTTATAAGATTCTCATAAATACTTGCGCAGCAAGTGTTACTGGACCCAAAAATGTTATAATTTACCCATAAATAATCATTTCATATTAAGACTGTTTTAGTGCATTATTTATAAAATCCACGATATGAATATAAACAAGTTTTTATATCTTATAATACACTAATTAGTCTCTCCATCTTATGCCCACTTGAAATTATATACAATCATATGAACCTTCCGTTTCCCCTCGTAGTTTTAGTGTCACCGTTTTGTGTGTAAAGGGACATATATTGCCTTTGTGTACACTAACTTTCTAACTCGTCTTTCAGTTTGTGTAGAAAAGGCCTCTTGACTTTTGAACTTTGTTACCATTAGGGAGAAAAAAAATCAACAGTTGTTACTGTATTCACGTGATAGAATTCAATGACGACCGGTAGTAAGAAAGTGAAGTGTTGGCTTGTCAGGCGAGGATATCTACAGCGAATCACGGAATAGCAAAAACTCCCAGAAAGATGAATCCTGGTGGAAGTACTACAAGTATTAGCCACGGCTTTTTCTCTACCATTCCGTGGTCAGTGTTCCAAAATACTGACGCTGTCAAAGGTGCTGCCAGCAAAAGCGACGGATGCAAGAAACAGCTAAAAACGGACAAAAAAATCCAGCTTTACTTCTCTAAATTGATGACATATACGTACAAATTTACGAAAAGCCAACAACCAAACGATTCTAAATATTTTACAAGGTGAGTGATACTACAGTTTTAAATTTGCTCCTCTCTAAGTTAACGCTAGATTCTAAAAAATTCTGACCCTTCCTATTAGTACTATGAAGCAATGTCCTGAATGGTTAATATACAACGGATTCCTGATTGAGAAATCTTTATGCCATGATTTGAATTTCCAAATAAAATTTCTGTATAAATAAAACTCCAGAAAAGATAGTTCATGCTATATCTTGAAATCGAGTTCTATCACTCTGGTGATTTTTTGATGACATTTCTCCAAGCCGCTGACAAAAATTTTGTTATAAACATAGAAAAACGTGCTGAATTTTCTATTTGATATCCATCCTCTTATATAGCAGTGAATGATGGACAATCTCCTCACGTATGAAGACAAAACTGGAGGCAACAGAAATGTGGTTCTACAGAAGGATACTGAGAATTCAACGAACAGGGCTAATAAGGAACGTGGAAAATGATTTAAAGAAAATGAGAAACAAAAGAAAACTTATACTCGGAATCAGAAAGAGTCAGCTAAAAGTTCTTGGACATATAAGAAGGAAGGGGGTTTGGAAAATCTAACCTCCACAGGGCATAATGAGAACAAGAGTGATAGGAGAAGGCGGCGAGCCACCTACCTGGTGACGTGTGAATGGATGGCGGAACGTAAGAGAAAAAGGAGAAAACTTAAGGAACGCAACACATAGTAGAAGAAAAACTGCTGAGTCAGCAAATGGTTGATATTTCTAAAACTCGCATTCCTAATTGTAGCGCTAAGTCATTGGTTGCTAAATGTATTTTTATGAGTAATTGTTGTCTATTTTCTTGGATCACAAGATTTAAAATTATAGATATTTTTTGTATATTCTGTTCATACTTTTGTATTTGATAGATATCATTTTAATTTAAATATAAATTTTGAGTTTACAAAATATATCTTCTTAAAATCTGTGATAAAATTTTTATATTTATAAAATTAATGTTTGCATAGCAGATAATGCTTGAAAAAAGTAGCTTTTAATCGGTCAGATACGTGCCACGTGTAATAAAGCAATAGATGTTCAATTCAAATGTAGTAGTTTTTGTCTGTTTATATGTATGTGTGCCACATGTATTTTTCAGCGCGCCCACTTTGCTACCAAATTTGTCAGTGGGTCGAGGTTTAAACTCAGGCTCCTCCCGAAGGAAAGGTATTAACTTGGGTAAAGGCTTAATATTTTATTTTTTATATTTCCCTGGGACGTGCCTGGTAATTTAGATCAAAATATTTATGAATACGATTTTATAAAAGATTTTGCATGTTTTCTTTGTTCAGTATATAAATGATTTAATTTTTTTTTCATTCGTTAAAAAAAACTCAGGTCGTTTTTCGAATATAAATGTAAGTTTCTAATAATAATAATATATATTTAATTTGAAAATTTCAGCTGTAAATTAATTTGAATTTAAATTTGCTTAAAACTGAAAAAGCTGACATCATTCATCTTAAGATGTAGGTTACTACGAATTTGACAGCAAGCGATCAAGTGTCGCGAGATTTGTGTTCATGCAAAACACATTAGAATTGTATGACACTCAGCGTTGACGCACACAATTTGCAACACTATGTTGATTATTTATTTATCCACTTGGCTCTGTCGCATTGACCTATTTCGTATTTCCGGAAATCGCGACTTTAGCATCGTAGTGGAACATTGCGAGCTGATATGTCTTAAATGATTTCTTTATATTGGTTCAGTAGTACAAGAAAGTTCTGATTTGAAACCACGATGAAGAGTAAATTACTATCAAATTCATTGGCATTAAAATCTATTAAGCCTTATTAATTTCTAATATAATCATCAAATAGTTGGATAGATATTTACTAAGTATAGCTTGGTGTGCAACAAAGCCACAATTGTAGGATACTTGGTGAGAATTGAATTCACTTCTATTGATTTGCGAGATAACCCCCATTTTACAACAGGCACCTATTAATAGGAGAACGTTTTATTAGATAGATATAAGTTAGATTCTTTAAGAATAGAATAAATAATACATGCTTAAAAATATCAGCCATTAATTAAAACGATGTGATATAGAACTGACCTCACAAGTGTGAAGATATTAAAACTCTCACTAGAGAGACACATATGCACAACGGTAAATACACATGCCTACTTAGACAAACAAGAATCTTCACAAATTTACATATATACATGTAGAATTAGCTACGGTTTTAATGCGCGTGACACGTGTCTGAACAATAAGAACTGACCCAAACAAAATTAAATAATAGTATAGTTTCTTTCTTTTTGTTTGTTTTCTCTCAATCGTTAACGAAGCTTTTATTTTATCATGCTGTCGGATTCCGATTCACATTTGATTTTCTTTTGATCTTTAGTTCACTCACACACACACACGCGCCTGCGTGTGTAAAATAGAGTCTGTCTCAAAGTAATTTTTGCTTGTAAAGAGAATTATGGTGTCACTTTGTTTTAGCCTTATCCCCCAAGCATAGCAACAAATCTAAGACGCAAGGTCTTACTGAGTGTTAGAAAATCAAAGAGAAAAAAGCACTATTATAAAGAGAGAACTATAAAATTACAGGAATTAAGAAGAGAGAAGATAACGATTGATATTGCATTTAGATTTTTGAAGATCAAAGTTGATTATGAAGTAAAAAGTCGGAAGAGTGTCACACAAGAGAGAAGTTCAGTAGAAGATGCTTAGCATAGAACTTACCGATGAGACCTTCCTGCCAATTTAGTACGGCGCTTAAATTCATAAAGTCAAGTTAACATAGAGGAAAGTTCATCAACACAATTATCATGAAAATATGTGTAAAAAATGCAGCGATGGGAAAGTGACTGAAACCAAGAATTCATGTCAAGATCAATAACATTGCAGTTTTTTCTTTAGATTCTACAAAAACTCCATAAATATATTATCAGGCCAGATATTGGAAGCATTATTCTAAGTGAGGACTAATTGTTTAGCATGACACAGTGAACTAAATTTCCTAGCAGCAATTGATTCAGCTGTTGTAAAGAAGTTGTTTTAAAATTCAAAAGAAAAATGAAAGAAAAAAAGTTGTTAACAGAAAAGAACGAAAATATGAAGACATTGCTGAAATATTCTTGGTTTTACGGTATTCTATAAGAATTTTTGAAAAACTGATATTTGGTGTGATGTTATGTAGGGTTTAGGCCATGAACGTTTTAGAACCCAGGGCCGTCTTAACAACATTGTGGACCCTTAGGCAAGCTTGTGTGCTTGGGCCCCTACAACAACCACTCACACGAATAAAATGTAAATGGTCGATTATATTAAACATATTTATTTTATTGCCACTTCAATAAAATTGGTGTTAAAATATTAAAAACATGCAACTAATGTATATGATAAATCATTTGAAAAATACACAAGGATTGAAAAGCACAATAATACTCAGTAAGCTACACAGATTAAGTGTCACACTATGAAATTACTACGGATCTCTTATTATAACAAACATTTGCGGAATTTCTTTTCAGAGGATTGCTTTATACTTAACTTGTAGTCAATGGTCTTCAGCAATCGGATGTTATTTTCCATGCACATGAGTGGAAGCCAGTTTAAACGATGAAGCCTCATTGTGCTACGAAGCAAATTTTTTATAAGTTCCAGTCTTGAAAAAAAAAGTTCTTCTGTACAGTTGGTCACTATCATGCACACAAACACTTTGCGTACAATTTCAACATTCAGGAATACAGAGTTCAAATTGTCCGAAATTATTTTTCTGTACAGTATAGGGAGAGTCTCAGAATTGTCATCAAGAGCCATGTAGTGTTTGAGATGCTCACAATCATTGACAAGTTCATCATAGTTCAAATCTTTGTGATACATATTAACCAGATGTTCACACTTTTTAGTGCATCAGAAGCAACGGTTTTCAATTCACTAGAGAAAAAAACAGTTTTCCAATTTGCGAATAAGTCTCTGCACGTTTTGTCAGTTCAAATATTAGAATGTCCAGAATAAGGAGAAAAGATTCCATTTGAACTTTTCGATTTTACTAAGAAGTACTTTTTCTGCTGATCTATAACATCAATTAAGACGTACACTTCGTTTTCATTCCCGTTTTTCCCATTACTGTAAGCTTTATCTGGACATATATACTCCTGGCTTTGAATTCATACTCAATAAATTTGTTTCCTGACATTTCCTGAAGATAGGTTTTTAATAGACTCAAGAGGATTCGTGGGAACAAGAATGTTCAGATCTTTGATCGCAGGACCTTGTTTTGTTCATTCTTTCTAGCCTATTATTTAAAAAATTGTGAGAAATATTTTCCATTTTTTGCTCAATCGTTTCGCCTCTTCTCTTATATATATATATACTTACCTGACACATTTTGTGCCGGGTGGGACACCAAATCATCTCTCAGTCGCGTCTTTGTCCTCGAAGATAGAGTGCGGCTCAGTTGTAGTTCTGTCGGTATGCAACCGAGAAAAATGATACTGTTATATGTTAATCTGCTTAAGCAAACAATGCAGCCATTTGTCTAATATATAAATGGCGCGTACTTTTGGTATTGCGTCGCTTTTTTTAAAATCATATCAGGCCGAGCAAAGCGGTAATGCCACTGATGTACAGGGGGCTACATAAGAGTGAAAAGATTGGAAAAACGAAAGCCGGAAACCACATCCTAAACAGGTAACAAGGGATGAGCCTCTACACCGGTTCAATAGACGTGGGTGGAGTGTGAACCGGGCGATAGTTTAGTCTATCTACTCCAATTGAAGAAAAAAAAAAAAGAGTGAAAAGATTGGAAAAGAGAAAGCCGGAAACCACATCCTAAACAGGGAACAAGGGATGAGCCTCTTCACCTGTTCAATAGACGTGGGTGGAGTGTGAACCGGGCGAGCTTAGAAAATCAAATATATAAAGTGCGATTGGTAAATTATCGCCATGTGATATTTTAATTTCACACATGTGCGTTGTTTATCATTGATTTTGTCGACTTCACAATATAGTAGAGTCAGTTGGGCACCGTCTGTGAGAAAAAGAGCACCGTGATGCAATTCACTCCGCCAGAAATTTAGAATCAGCATTCTATATTGCTTATAATTCGCGCCGGAATCTCTAATACGAACATTTCAGAGTGTTGGTGTGTCAATCTGAGGAGAATGCAGAGGAATTGGAAAGAGCTGGACGAGTCTAATGGTGATTAAAAAGTTGTTTGGAGTGATCACTACTGATGGTGACGTTATACTTCCATTCAACTTCCAACAGGGACTCAGACTAAACACGGAGGCATACATTAGCTTCCATGAGGAGGTAGTCCTGCTCTAGGTTAAGAGGGTGGCTGCTGGAAGGCCTTATGCCTGGCAAAAGGACTTTGCACCACGTCACACAAGCAGGAGAACCCAGTCATGGCTGTTAGACAATTTCTGTGACCATACCCCCACTTACATCTGGCTACCTATCTCCCCAGACTGCAACTCCCTTGATTATTATGAGTGAGGCGTAGTTGAGCGAGAGACAACAAAACTCCTTGTAACAACACAAATGAATTGAAGGCAAGGATTATGGCAGCATTCACCAACTTAATCAAGAAGACCATCCATAAGTGTTGCAGGAGATTCAGAAGTCGTGAGTCCATGGTTGAAGCTAATGGCGATTTTATTGGATAAATCTACTCTTTAATATTTCAAGATATTTTTGTGTAATTTTGGTTAATATATCTGTTAAAATGAGATGTTAGTGTTATTTTAATTTATGCGTAATTTATACAACAATTTATTCATCGTACCCTGTAGAATGCAACGTTTCTTAACAAGTCTGTCTAATGTCAGATCTTGTCTATTAGTCAGTTTACAATTGGAAGCACAGATTAATCAACAACTGAATTAATCACAATAAATACAGTTGATTTGACGCTGATGAATGAGTTTGATTATTCATTGTCGAGTAGCGGGGGTGTCAATTTGCAACTGATTAGTCTCTCGAAATGGGAACCATCATTTACGATTAGGATACATTTCTTTGTATAAGAAAACAGAAAATAGAAGGGAATGAAAGAAGTTAAAAACACAAAGAAGACAAAGAAAATAAATGGAAAGAATAGATGAAGACAGAACAAGAAGAAGAAAGGATGAAGGAAAAACAAAACAAAGTAAATAAAGCTTTATTTATACTTGTAATTACAGTGCTCATATATATATATATACCCGCCTATTACATCTCTCTCTCTCTCTCTCTATATATATATATATATATATAGAGAGAGAGAGAGAGAGAGAGAGAGAAATGTAATAGGCGAGTTAATGAAATTCAAGGAATAACAAGAGAAAAAGTTGACAATAAGGCTGATGATATTTATTCTGTATTAGTCGGTCTTTTGACTGAACAGAAGAACGAAGAGAAAGATTTTAAGGTTGGAATTTTCGAACACGCCCGTGTCCTTTATCAACCAGATGAGAAATAAACAATGAAGTGGAACTTACTTTTCCGTTAGGGAATTTGTAAAGGATTTGCAGAAGATATGCGTGAGAACACGCGCACACACACACACACACACACACACACACACACACACACACACACACACATATTTTTTTACATATAAATTTTTTAAAACTTTTCAGAGAATTGAATTCGCTTCATCAGAGATCTTTAATATTATGAAAAAATAAAAAAATTTTTTGAGCGAGTGTGTATGGGTAAAGAAACCGAAAGTGTATATATATATATATATATATATAATACAACAAGAACAAAAAAAAAAGATTTAAAAGTTTCAAATTTCAGCGTGTGCATGTATAGTTAGATGAACGGAAACACTACTTTAGTCCAAGAAATCATATCTCTTTTTTTACAGTTTGTCATTAATTTTCTAACAAAGGTATTGTGAATGTTTTGTGTCTAATATGTGACATTTTGCTTACTAGGGTTTTTTACTTTTCACATCATGTGGTAGTATCTTTATTATAACAATGTTAGAGTGTTTAATATAGGTACCTCCATTACATTGCAAAAAAACAAAAATCAAAAAAAAAAAAAAAGAAACGCTGCATAGTATGAATTAAAAGGGTCCAAAACTTAATAAAACGAACTTTTCCAATAAAAAAATTTATAATATTGTTAAGAGGAAAGATGAAAGTAATTTTTATTTATTTTATAATTTTTTAAAATTCCTTTTAACATGTTCGAAATTTTGGCAGAAAATTTTGTTTTGATATGAGTTAGCGTTGCAGAAAATGTTACGACTGTTTATAATCGATCACGTAATTTGTACGTAACTCACTTTTTCGGTGACAAAGACATTAATTTGGAAATTCTCGCAAAAATCAAATAATTATCGGATTTGAATGAAACTTTCAGTACTCATTCACAAAAGAATTAAATTAAATTTGAAATTATTATTTTTTAAAAAGATTAATGAAATAATTTTTTAAAACTATTATCATGTAAATTCATGAAATTTTAATAGATTTTAATTTTCTGCAAATTATTTAATTTTAAAGAACTGTTTTTTTTTTTTTTAGTTAAGAATTGATGGTTATATTGCCTATCAAAAAATAAAAAAATTAATAAAAACTTTTCACTAATTATATTTTTAAAATAAGTAAAAAATTTTTTTTGGTGGGTAAATAAATATGTTCATTTAAGTACGATGCTCCATAGGGGCCATAACAAGTTTCCATAGGGGTCGTATTTATTTTAGAAGTTAACAAGTGTTTTGGATTATTCCCCTTACATGGAAAACGACAGAAACCGCACTGATTCTGATTCAAGTCTCAAGACGTTTATAAAATTCATCAGCCTGTTTTGCAAGTCATTCCTTAAACATTTAAAGCAACTTTTACATTTTAATTTCTAATTTTCTAATTTTGTTAAAAAAAATATGAAATTCACAATTTGTGGAGGTATCTAAAAATAATATAAAAAATAGATATTAAAATAAAAATTAATAAATGCCATAACATTTCATAAATTATTGAGTTAAATCTGCCGTTATTTTCATTCTGTTATTAAATTGTTAATTGATTTAAAAGAAAGTTTTATATTATTTTAATTTTTATTTTTTATAAAGCATCTTCTGACGTAAGCCTACAAAGCTAAACTAACTAAAATTCCATCAAATATTGGATAATTACTGAAAACTGTGTTAAATTTTTATTTTTAACATAGTTAAAATTTAAAAAAAAACAAAAACGATTTGTATGAATAAGATTTATACTAAATTCGTCTTCCATACTTTTGGCCGGATACTGTAAATCATCATGACTGCTGACAGCTGTGATAACAAGGCTACCGTAATTGAGAAATGCTTATTGAAACATTTTTCAAGCAGTAATCATTTAATTCTTGTTTCAAGTCAACTTAAAGTAAATTTAAATTCGGTAACTTGAAGAAAATAATGAGTCAGCGAGGTGTATTCTATTTTTGTAAGATTTTTTAAAACCGAGAATTGGCTTCTGTTTACAATCGATGAAAAATGGCGGAAAATTTGAAATTTTAAAAACTTTTTTTTAAATTTAAAAATGTTTTGATTCCGATCAATGTAATTTCGGTTTAAAATACACCATGGTATTTTGCTTACTGGAATTACTAAATTTAATCCCTTGGCTTTCAATTAAAGTTAATTTTAAAGCTTGAAGATAACTTATTTATTTTTAAAATTTCAATTTAAATTTAGGTATAGAAAAATGAGTGGAGGTACCTAGTTTAATATGTTCAAGAAGCTGGGAGTCTTCGTAAAAGTGCAGAAACCAAAAGTAGTAATTGGACTATATATTTAAAACTCAGTTGTGAAAACCTTTTAATAACAGTAAGGACCTAACAATAATGCCACCATTTATAACATCATGAATAAAGTGGTATCTTGGGACGTCTATTAAAATATGAAGTATCCACTATTCCCACTATATTCGCGCTTGAAGTAATAAAATACCGCATCAAAAGTGACTAAAACCAATCTGCCAGATCAGGACCAATAATATTGCTGATTCCATTTGCTGAATCCATTTCTGATTTTAAGTCTCTTGTTGGGAATCGGAAGGAATTTTGTATACAACAGAAATCAACGGAAATGTTAATTATAATAATTAATATTATTTGAACATTTGGAACTATCTCGCAAATGTTTGTAAAAAGACTGGAATAAGTGAAAAACAGAATAAGAATTAAAAGCACAGGGACATGCCAGCAAGAATATTAAAACAAGGTTTTGCAGTGTTAAGGGGACATTATTTCACTAGATTTCTAATCAGAGCCATTAAATAATACCGATAAAGTAAACTCAATGCGGAAACAGTAACAACAGAGACCAAACATTTTAAATGAACACGTTAACAGATGAAATAATAATAATAATAATAATAATAATAATAATAATAACTCAAAATCTGATCTTTGAGCCATTACTTTTGCTTAACATTTTCCATAATCTGCTCACTTTTAGCCAGAAATCTTCTGCGAACTGAATGTAGGAACGAGGCGGGTGATAAAGACATGAATGACATTCGTTAAATATGCAACTTAATGATAAAAAGGGAAGAAAAACAAAATGTCACAAGAAATGAGTTCATTTATTCACATTGTAATGTCTTCACTTTTACATCAGGCCTGACGCTTTTACATCAGGCCTGACGATGTTATCTGTAACAACAGCTGAAATAACCGTTGACGTTATTAATGTCGACCTGCCATCTCCAGCATCTACATGTACATGGATGTGAGAAAAAGTGTAACTTATTGTTTCCTTTAATTCCCATCTTTTTTATTTGTCGAGGTTGGTCGATCAAAATCAAATGTCTCTTTTGATTTATTTTTTACTAGAATTCACACCAAGTAAGGTAGTAAAGCCATTAAGACACAAGAGGTTAATAGGCGTGGAAAAATTACAAAACAGAAACATTTCTAAGAAGCGAGAACACTAGAAGAGCAACCAGGAATACAGTATTGGCAGTGCATTTTAATTTTTGAAGATTAAAGTTGACTGGAAAGCATGGAACCGGAAGAGAGTTCTACAAGCGCGAGAAAAGAAACTGTTAGCATAGAACTTAGGTTACAGTTAACTAACTCAACTGATAAGACCTTGTCACCAGTCTAGTAGTGTTCTTTTCATAGAGCTTAGGAACCATAGTGAAGAGCTCATCTAAATAAATACCAAAAAAGTATTTATAGAAAAGGCACAAGGAGGCAACCATACTAGGGTAAAGTGACTGAAGCCGGTCAGCCGGAGCAAGACCAATAATATTTTTGATCCCTACTTGGATTTTATCAAGGATTTCTAAGTATAGCCGGAGAGCAGGACCATATATAGCAGCAATATTCTAAGCATTGGAGAGTGGTACACTTATAGACATGTAAGATTGCTTCAAGAGAAAAAATAATGTCTTGCACGATACAGTGAACCAACTTTCTTAGGAGCTGATTTAGCAATACACACACACACACACACACACACACACACACACACACACACACACACACACACACACACACACTACAATTAACGACAGCTTGCAGCAGCCAGCAAGGACCATTTGTTGAAAGAAGCGGCCTCAAACACAAGCCCTCTAACATTCTGAAGATGAGATTTTAATCTCGAAATATAAATAGGTGATACCCAGCAACTTCTTTACCTTCCTTTATTTTACTAAACGCATTGTGACAACCTTCAAAACCTAACCATATTCCTAATATACACAATGCTTCAAGCAAATTACAAAACTTTCTGAGCCAATAGAGATTTTTATATATAACTATATGAGACATCTGCGAATAGTGTGATTATAATGTTTAAAATTATGTTTTGATAGTTTCGTGAAAAGAAAATGCAAAGTTTTGATATTTTGCCCAATAGTGCAAACAAAGATTTTTGCTATTATCTTTTGGTTCGTAATGATTCCAGTTACTATGTACATTTTAACCATATCCATACGAATGTCTGAAATGTTAAAGATATTTATAAGAATATAGCATCAAAATTCTCTAAATATATCTATACATACTGCAACCTTCTCGAGTATCGCTGAAAGTTGATGAAGCTTAAAGAATTCTAAAAATTCTTTAAGTAAGCCATTAAAACGGGCTTCGTTTTAAAAGTTCATTAAAATCTGGACAGGTTTTAGCATTTATAATTAACAACAACAACAAAGCAATATAAAAACACATTGCTACTGGAAGTGTTGCCAATCGAATGACCATGCAGCGGATGACAAATGGTTCTCAGGCTCATCATAAAATAATGCATTTCATTTCGGGACCTGTCTCTCAACAGATTGCACAGTGCCTCTTCACACACACTATTGTGAATCTCCCGTCACCTGGTTGGACTGCCGAATCCTATCATTTCTTTTGAGCAAGATCCAATAACACGCCTTCTCAGTCGCTGCTTTGATATTCTCTAGGGCTTGCTCTTTTATTAGCCTTATTCTAATGAATCTACCCACCCCCATGCCCTCTGTATACTACATCAACAAAGAAATGCTTAACTAGATGAATCGTGTTTATTTCCTGATTTGAACAGCATCAATGTAGTGTTCATGTGGAATTGTGAGTTTAACGAGATGAACAAACTTAGGTTATCAGATGTAATCTTTGACTGATTCATATTGTGAAGAATATTTGGCATCCAGGCAAATCTATCTCCTATTGTCCATTCCGGGCTTCGTCATTCTCAATTAAATTTTTTGTTTAAAGCGGATATGTTGACCAGGGCAAACGAATGCAATAAAGCTTCCACTTCATTGCTACTGTGGATTCTTACCACTGTTTATTTTGTTCATCTGCTCTTTAGCAACATTATCAAGGGTTTGGAAGACTTTGGTATACCCCCTATGGTACCAGTTTCATGTCAGTGAACAATTTAAGGGGATATGATTTAGCGTACCAACATTTCCACACCTTCATTGGTCATTTTCTAATAAAAGGAAAATACGTCATAGGTTGCTTGAAGCTGGAAGCTTATCTTTTGATGTGCTTCATTTTCAGATTTCATCCTAACTTAATTTCAATTCAATGACATTCTTTTCCCATCTGACCATTCCCTCTGATCATGGGATCAGATGAACTTTCTGTATTTCTGGTTTTTCTAGCTTTGGCGCAATAGATAGCAGTAGCCACCCTTTTCCTTTGACACAGGATGGAGAAAGGCTTAAATTGATTGTACCAGATTCTTTCTCGCACTGCTTCTACAATGGCCCTCTTATGTCATTTGTTTTTCTCTCAGTGCTACATTACTTCCCTCCTTTAACCTTCGGAGAATTGTCACATATTTGAATGCCCTTTCAGCATCAGGATTATACACCTTTTTTCTGCCTTAAAAATCCATCCCAACAATTAAAGTTAGGGGTAACTGCCGTGAAACGCTCATTCGATATGTCGGAACTCTAAACCATGTTTGATAGTCCAAACCATTTCTTTATGTAAACATTGCATTTCTGTTCAATCTTTTAAACTCTAGAAAGTGAGTGTTGGATAAAAGCCAAAGAAAAGGCACCAGGTCTTGTATTCACCAAGCAGGAATATCATATCTATTACACTTAAACCTTCCTTGGTTTGCTCTGAAATCTTGACTCCAATATTTCTGTCAGCCACAATACTAGAATACCACCTTTGAAGCTTTCCGTAGGCTCATCTTTTACTCCTCTCTGACTGTTGGCGTATTTTCAGGGTCAAACTTCGAGATTTCTTTGCTTTAAACCGCATCCTTGACTAAGTTATCAGTTCATCCAGCCTCGAGAAGAAACTCTGCATTACTTATTGACTTGATTGCCAGCAAAGCCACCTCATTCATGAAAGATATTTTGGATAATTTTACTTTAGTTACATTTTCTGAGCTTTCGGCAGAACATAAAAATGACTAGGATGAATCTTATGACAGGTATGGTGCAAACAGTAGCAATGTCGACTTCTAACCGATACCATTTAGTTGTGAAATTGTCAGTTGCGAAGTACGTATTGAAATACCTGTAATATTTTATAATTCTTTAAATGTTATGGCACTATTTTCTAAAGTTCTACATACATCGTTGTCAAATCTTCTTTTTCTATTTGTCATGTTAAAAAAATAATGTACCATCATTGGTACATTATTTTTTTTAATGTCGAAACAAAATGAATAATTTTATAGTATTTTCTTATACGTTCTCATATAAAAGGTGAATCGCACATAGCTCATAGTTAGAATCGCCGCCTGATGTCAATGTGGTCGGGTTCAATCCTGGTTAGAAGCAATTGGATGTCTAACCGTACTGATTAGCTGTGATACAGCGAAACAGATCTGTCTGTGGATGACTATATATATATATATATATATATATATATATATATATATGTGTGTGTGTGTGTGTGTGTGTGTGTGTGTGTGTGTGTGTGTGTGTGTAAGCTAATATATGCAAAGTGGCAAACAAAAATGGCAATAAAATTTAAACAAATTCAAATGGATAAGCATACTGAATTCCCTTCAACAATCACATTATGCTAAAGGCATTCGATTTCATTATAATTTTAAAATGGTTTGAATAAATAAACTAATTTCTTGCTCCAAATTATTTAAGCACACGTGAACAGATGTTTTATTAAAGTGAATAATAAAACATTTCGTTTGCAAGTTTAACTTGAAGCGTGGGAATCTTTGAAACGCACAAAAGGGATAATATATTTAAATGTTCATTAATCCATAACATTATTATAGAATATCATCAATATATGACTAACACCCTAAGATTCTTTGCTATTAATAGAAATAAGGCAAAACAGCACACAGTAGCCTCATATTTTTTCATCTTTCTTATTTTATATCCCTTGTCCCTTCAGGACGTAGGTATCATGGCCCTCCACAACTTTCTGTCCTTTGTTGCTCATAATTTAATTTGTCTAATGATTTCTCTTAAACTTCTCCCTGCCATCCATTTGCTTAAGCTCATCAAGCATGTCAGGCGCCGTTTTCTCCTGTCTCTTTCAGACCTGTGAGTATCAATTTTCTTAAATCCTCCTTCCTCATTACGCGTCTCTGAAACTTCACTGTGCTGTTTCTTCCTGGTGTTAAGTGTGTTTCCTTTTCTTTCTGTCCATAACTTCAATGTTGCTCACATGTTCAATCCATGGCATCCTCAGCATCCTTCTGCAGAACCAGGTTTCTGTTGCTTCGAGTATTTCCGTCATATTTGAGGAGATTTTCCAGCATTTGCTGTCATCTAGGAGAATAGATATCACATAACAGTCCAGTACCCTTTTTTAAATTCTAACTCGGCCTCGGATTTCAGTGCTTTCTGTCCTTTTTAGGATACTTCACAGGAATTTGAATTTCTGTTTCTGCTTGATTTTATTAACCGCAACCTGTAATTGGCAATTTGGGACCATGCATTCAGTTATCGTGTAGTTTATGTTCAGTTCTTTCTTCTCACTTTCCTTCTTTATTTTCTGTAGAAGGTTTTGTAATTTCCTTTTCGTATCTGCTATCAGCACTGTATCATCTGCATATCTTATATTGTTAAGATTGTGACCGCCAATAACGAGTCCTGGCAGAATTTATTGTTCTTTCAAAATTGCCTCGGTGTTTAGGTTGGATAAATTCAGTCAGAAGACACATTTTGTCTTACACCCATTTCTATTTTTGTATATCTACTGAATTCATTTTCTATCCATATACAGGCGGTTTGCCCTCAGTATAGATTCTTGATTATTCTAATGTCTTTCCCAAATATGTCAAGGTTGCCGAGCAGCTGTAACAAGTATTTATGGTGTACTCTTTCGAACGCCTGTTCTTGTTCTATCGCTGGCCTGATTTTTCCTCTTCTTCTTCTTCTTCTTCTTCTTCTTTGTACTATGTCCCTTCAGGACTTATGCGATCATGGCTTTCCACGTCTCCCTATCTCTGGTGACTCTTAGCATATTTTCTCCTGTTACTCCACCCCAACCCTGCTCTGCCATCCATCTGCTCAGGCTCTTCAAATATGTTTTCCGCTGCTTTCCCCTGTCTCTCTTTCTCTCTATCTGACCCGTGAGTATCAGATTCTCCAAGCCTTCCTTCCTCATTACATGTCCCAAGAACTTCAGATGTCTCTTCCTGATATTCAGTATTAATTTCCTTTTCTTTTCCATCCTTTCTAAAGCCACACCATTGCTCACATGCTCGATTAATGATATTCGCATCATCCTTCTGTAGAACCACATTTCAGTTGCTTCAAATTTTTCTTTCATCTTTGATGATATTGTTTAGCATTCACTGCCATATTGAAGGACAGACATCACATAGTAATCCAGTACTCTCTTCTTTGGTTCCAAAGAAATTTTCCTGTCTCTTAATACTTTGCTCAGCTTCTGGAATGCGTCTTTGGCTATTCCAACTCGCCTTCGGATCTGAGTGTCGCACTTTCCGTCTTCCGTTAGAACACTTCCCAAGTACTTAAATTTTTGTACTTGTTTGATTTTAGTATCCTCAACCTGTAATTAGCATTTTGGGCTCCTGTTTGCTGGTGACCATACATTTGGTTTTCTTGTAATTTATTTGTAGTCTTTTCTTTTGTCTTTCTTCATTTACCATTTTTAGGAGGCCTTGTAGCTTTCTTTCCGTGTCAGCTATCAGCACTGTGTCATCTGTGTATCTTATGTCGTTCAGGTTGTGACCCCGAGTGACGAATCCTGGCATAAATTCTAGGATCCTCAGAATAGTCTCGCTGTACAAGCTGAATAGATCCGGTGAAAAGACACATCCTTGTCTTACGCCCCTTTCTATCTTTGTATATCTGCTGAATTCGTTTTCTGTCCGTATGCAGGCGGTTTGCTGCCAGTAAAGGTTCTTTATTATTCTAATGTCTTTCACAAATATGTCAAGGTTGCTGAGCATTTCTATCACTTTTTTGTGGCGTACTTTGTCAAATGCCTTGGTATAGTTTACAAAACAAAGGTAAACTTCCTTTTTCATTTGTATCGCTCTTTCTAATAGCATCCTAAATGTAAATATCGCATTCCTTGTTTCAGTGTCCTTTACAAAACCGCCCTGTTCTTGTCCTATTTCCGGTCTGATTCTTCTTCGCGCTCAATTCATCAGGATTCACACAATGAGTTTCGTTATGTGGCTCATCAAACAGATTGATCGGTGGAGTTCGCATTCTTAGGCAGAGCTATGAAAATTGATTTGCTTAAGTCATCTGGTATTACACCACCGTTGTAGATTTCATTTATTATATCCGCAATTTTCTCTACTGCTCGCTATATTCATAGGAATCCGAATGATGAGTTTTGTTATGCGGTTCATTAAGCTGATTGTTCAGTGGAGTTCACATTCGTTTGCAACTGGTTTCTTAGGCAGTGCTATGAAAATCAATCTGCTTAGGTCTTCCGGTATATCGTTACTGTTGCAGTTTTCATTTATTATTACTGTAAACTTGTCTCCGCCGAAATCGTCTGAGGCTGTTAATTATCTCTATTACGATAGCATCTGGTCCTGTCACTTTGTTTCTTTTCAATTTGATCAGTGCAGCTTCCACTTCGGGTTTAATATTTCCGGCCCGTCGGCATTTCTGTGTATTACAGGTTGTTCTCTTTCGTCGTGGAAGAAATCGCCGATATACTCATCCCATGGCTGAAATATTTTTCCTTTCTCTAATATAAGGGTTTCCTCCTTAGATTATATGCATCATGATGATAAGCATATCTTTTTTCCTGTTAGTTCTCTTATTTTTATGCATATCTTCTTTATTTCTGATACTCAATCTCTCTATTTCTACACAGTTGTCTGTCTGTATTTGTCATATATGTCAGTCAGTTAAGTGCCATACATGAAACACGCTTGGGCGATCATGTCTCGAAAGAGTCATGACTGACTGGGCGGAAGATTATCCGGCAGTAGGTTGCCATTGCTTTCTGCGGTAGACTGGTTGCCGACCAAGGCTATAGAACCCAATCTGTCCTGTTATTTAACCCATAACTGGAAGGAAGAGACGGATTAATACCTTTCCCAAGGGTATTTGTGCGTAAGTGAAGGCAATGAATTCAGTTGGAGTTCGAACTCGGCTCCCCGATTTCTCGTTCCGAGTCGATATCCACTGCACCACAACGCACATATATGTAAGAATCCGAAATTGAAACAAAAATTGAATAAAACAAGTTTCGTTAAAATCAGAAAACGTATTACTAGGACAGAACCATTTTTATGCATTTTATGTTATTTTCTATTATAGAAAATTTAAAACCTAATCGCCATATTATTATTCAGTTATAATGACGCTATTTTCAAAAGTTGAGTAAATAATGTTAAGTAGTATTAAAACAATTAATGTTTCCGCAAAATTGTACAAGTCACTTTTGACGTTTCTGTTAGCGTTACATATAAATACTATGTCTACATTTTTCTCATATTTATTTTATGCCAAACTAAAAAGTCAGAATTGTGACTTAAATTTTATCAATCTCTTTTTATGCTTCATTTATGTTTAATAAAAGTTAAAAAATATGATATAAACACTTCCATGTAAGCTGTTCGTACTTATATGCAGTATTTTTTGCTCATAATCTTAAATTACGAAGAAGAGACAGAAAGATTTCATTATGTAAACATAAATATTTATTATTGTGCAATATTAAATATTTTTAAAAAAAGTCCTTGAAGTCGGTGATGTCTGTTTTGGGGTTAAATTCAAACAATATCAGCAAATGAAATCTGTTGATGCGAATTCAAGTATGGATACTTCTTTTTCGAAATTATACTATCATTGAATTAGATTACTAGAGTGTTTATTAGCTTGTATCAACTTTTCCTGGATTTTTAAATAAGTTTTAAGCCAATTTTCAAAATTAATATTCTTAATATTCCGAGCACATATAATTATACTACGTTATTCAAAATCTTTATCAAGTTTTTTATAGATACAGGAATTTTTAATTTATTTCGATCTCAAAATTTACCAAGAAAAGAGCGAATAATATTTTCAGTTGAAAATTCCAATGACAATGCTAATAAAACAAATAAAATGACCAATTGATGTCAACAGATTTTTAAGTGCGTATGTATAATACGTGTTTTTGGGTTCGTGTATATGAATGTCCTAAAACTTTCAGGATATTTGTTAGCGTTTATATGTGTGTACATATAGTTCTAAGTATGTGCATGTGTGTCTGCGAATATTTTGATGTGATAATGCACACAAGTAATGCACACAATATCTGTATTCATATACATCTACATCTGGATGTGTTTTTACAAATTATGTCTATTACTGTAGCGAATCTAATTATCATAATGTGTGCTGTAAAATAGGCCTTGTGCCAGACTAAGATGAGCTGAATAGATACTTAAATTTCTTCGTAGGTGTGCATGAGTTTGCACGCGCATGAGAGACACGAGAAGACATCTTTGCTAGAGTGGCCATCAACATCCGGTCACGAATGATAAACGAATATTTTCCCATTGAAGAAGAGACTCATCAACTGCCGGCCATTTTTTCTCCTTCCCTCTTTCTATCTTTATTATGACGCACATGAAGATTTCGTTGCCATGATGCATTCAGGTTCTGCTACTAACGAAAATACTTTTCACATATTTACCACTGAGCTTTCTCTGTTCCTTTGCGGAAATTACGTAGCCTACTTATCTGAATGCGAAAAAAAAAAAAAAAAAAAGAAAAAAGTAAAATGAAGCCCAAACTATCGAATATCATTTAATTCTTGCTTCTCACCACTTACCTTTGAAGCTGATGAATCATGAACAAAATAGTGCCCCCCCCCCCGCACACACACACACACACACACACACACACACACATATATATATATATATATATATATGAAATGAATTGGTCTCCTCATCCCCACAACGAAAGGAAGCATATATAACAAAAAACAACCACTCGAAGCGTAAAAGCGAAAAAAATAAAAAACAAAAAAAACAAAAAAAACAACCAAAAACAAAAAAACGCTGCCTATGTACTTTATAGCATAAATATAAAGTGATACACGACCAATGAAGCGATACTTAGACAACAGAAGTACAATGTCTGTGATATATTGCGGAATCTCTTGAAAGACCAATTGTGATGCTTGATCATCTTGACAGTAACCTATTCGCTTATTATTCTTAAAGAGACTTTTAAAGACAATCCACCTATTGCTTAATGATCTTGATATAACATAGTAAAAAAGTGAAACCTTACAACAGCAGTGATGTCTGCATATTGTGCCGAGAAAAAAGTTAGCCATTATGTTGTTTCCAGAATAAAAAAAAATTCTGAATGAAAGATCAGAAGTAATGTCCAGATGTAAGCACACTAATAAATGCATATTAGGATCATTCAAACCTGGATGAAAGTGTTTTAAGATTCTTAAGTAACTCCTCCCTAATTTTTAAAATTTTCGGTTGTTTAAAAAAATCCAGTCGCGCGTTATTAAAAATCCCTTTTTTTGTACGTTAAAAAAACGTTGGTAAATCAGTTATTATAAATCGCTTGATGATATCGAAAGGTTGCAACTTAGGTTGCGGAAATAACTCATTTCTAAATGAAAAATATTCAAATGCTCTACAATATAAATGTATTGAGCATTTTTTAATACAATCTTTTGGTATAATTCAATCAATGTTTATGCATTTATATATGTGTGTGTGTTTTAAAAATATATTTTAAAGGTATACTATATTTATAGATTATAGTGTTCAATATCATGGATACATGAATAGAGCGTATGTAAATATAAAAGAGCACAATGAAGGCAACACTCTGTATATTTCATGTTTAAACAAAATCGTCAATTGATATGGTCTTGACAGTTGCGTTTAAGCATGAAATTGACTGTCACTGCTGGTTGGTGATTTCAGTGTCCACTTATGAGTATATATATATATATATATATATATATATATATATATATATATATATATATATATCAGTATTTCAAAGAATATCTTGTGTCCAAAGTAATTCTGTACACCATACAGATTACACAGGTTCTTAAAAATGACTGAGACTGTTCAAAAGTTCTTGAAAAAAACAGCAACAGAGCATCAACTTCGACCGGTTTATTTGTTTATAATTTTGCTAAGAATACAGAAAACTTTATTTGTAAAATGGAAAAATACAATAAAACATTAAATAAGCAGTTTTGTCGGTTCTAGTTAATCAAACTTTTGGGATATATATATATATATATATATATAGTCATCCGCAGACAGATCTGTTTCACTGTATCACGGTTCATCAGTACAGTTAGACATCCGATTGTAATCGACGTCTAACGGCTAGGGCAATCAAAATATTTAATAAAAATGAATCACACACACACACACACACACACACACACACACACACACACACACATATATATATATATATATATACAATTTTAAAAATGTAAAGATTCATGTATTTTTTAATTTGAGTATTGTTTACATATAACAATTTTGTACACAAGTCGAACACATAAACATAACAAATATTTTTTGGTTTACAACAGAATCAAGAAAAAAATTTGTCTGACATTTTTTAATATGAATGATTTATTTAAAGTCAGAAGCAACGATTCACTGCTCACAGCTGATGTCTGAAACCGAATAGATAATAGTTTTTTTTCTCCTAATTCTTCTGCTTCTATTCACATCATGGCAGGTTGAACAATATGGGAACGCATCTTAACATGTTCACTGAAAATTCAATGACATTATCATAAATACATTGCATGCATACACACATACATACATGCATACATAGATGTATACGCTTAACTGTATAGGCGAACATACAGTTAAGCATATCAGTGTGTACTTGTGTGCATAATATATACATACTATATTCAATAATTTTATCCCCAAACTCAAGTACATAACACCCATACACTTTCTATATATACTCTCTTTCTTTCTCAAAAGGCACAGATAGACACACACACACACACACACACACACACATATATATATATAGTGTATCGAGGTAGCAGACAACTCTCCAGACATATACTGTCACATATAAGAGACAATGAATGTCCACCATGTTTAATCATGAGTCGTTCTAAAGATCGTATTTTGGCTTTAATTTCAAGTGAAAATAAAAACAAAAATTCTCCAACATTTGGATAATTTTTACCAAGCTGGATATCTTTCACCTTTCTGATCAGTGTACAATTAAACAACATTTCTTAGAAAAACATAGCCATGTAGGTAATATCAGACAGATTTTAGTCAACAACACAATGGTCCTCACTCATACACACAGTAAAAGGAGCCTTCAAATATTGAAGGCCATCTGCATTAAATCCAAGCAACCCTCACTTAATAAGATCACGTTTAATTCTGGTCATAGCACATTACATTGCATTTAAATATATGGTTCTGTTGTCATTTCGAGCGGTGTGACATCATGGAGCCTCATTGCAAATTTTCGAACTGTGTTTGCTATATTTGGTAACTGCTATCGTTGCTTTGCAAGGTTTTGTGTCAACACAAGATAAAATCGTTGCTGATGGTTGATATTTTTATGTTAGCGTCCTTGTGGCCTCTTCGAGGGTGGCTCATGTGAGCCGAAAAAAATTATCCAAATATTGGCGAATTTTTGTCTTTATTTTCACCTGAAATTAAAGCAAAAATACGATGCTTAGAACGGCCCATGATTAAACATGGTGGACATTCATTCTCTCTCTTATATATATATATATATATATATATATATATATATATATATATATATATATATTTAGACAAGTGTGCTTTAATCTATACAATAAATAAATGTGATTAATCTCAAAGAGGACACTTCAATAGTAGAAATAAGCCAAATATGAGGTTTGATCAAAAAGTATCTGGATTGATGCTATAAAAAGAAAACTACAACACATATCAATTCGGCATTTAATCTCTTTCGAAGTAGTCTCCTTCTAAATTCACACACTTTATTCAGCAGGAAAGAAGTTCCAGGATTGCTTCCATCAATGGAAGCACATTGATGGAAGCATTCCTGGAACTTCTTTTTTGGAGGATAGCGTGTGTCCAGAGAAAAAGAGGATATATAAAGCATGTATGGGTGTGAATGCACTTCATTTTCAAGAACCAGTAGTAGTCAGAATTTTTTGTCAATAACACAGTATTCTTTGAAATTCTGAAAGTTTAAAATAGTCTATGCTGACGTCATGGCGTACGGCTAAGTGTGTGTGTGTGTGTGTGTGTGTGTGTGTGTGTGTGTGTGCGTGCGTGTAAATATTTATTCACACACACACACATACACACACACACACACACACACACACACACACACTTCCTATTGCCTTCCTATCCGTATAAAGTAGGTCTTAAAGTAACCTACTACCTCGGGTGGCTTCAGGCCTTGTACAGGGCAAAGCTCACTGAAAAGATTGTAAATTGTAAAAGTATTGTTAAAGATAAAATTGTGTTAAAGTCAAGATCAATGATTAAGCAGAAGGTTAAGGGAGCCAGGTAAAACAGTAAAATTGTTTCTTCACATACATGAGATACGTTTTTCACATATATTATATGCATATATATATGAATATATATGAATATGTATAATATATAATCTATAAAAATATGTATAATATATAATCTATAAAATAAATATATCATATATATAATATATTATATTCAATAATATATATATAATATATAATATATATTATATATAATATCACATATATATATATATATATAATATGATATTATATATAATATAATATAATATATAATACATAAAAATATGGTATACATCATATATTCACAGATATCATTTGGTATGTTTTTCTGTATATTGGGAATTTATTAATAGTAAAAGATGGATATTGCAATTTGCATAATAAAACCTAGCTTATTATCGATATTTGGAATAAGAATATATATATATATATATATATATATATATATATATATATATATATATATATATGCGTGTATTACTATGTCGCCAGCAAACAAAATAGAACCGGTGTAAACTTTCACTTCCACACAAAACAACCCTCAATGAAGATACGTACACTACCAGACAGAAATAAAATGCCATATATATATGTGTGTGTGTGTGTGTGTGTGTGTGTGTGTGTGTGTGTGTGTGTGTGGGTGTGTGTGTGTGTGCAATGCTTTTTACTTAGAACTGTGTTCTGTGCTCTGTGAAAAGAATTACACACACACACACACACACACACACACACACACACACACACACACACACAACTACAATACGCAGCTAGTCAAAACAAGCTATATGAGTGACTTGTCAGGGATTTCGTTTTTATTAAGCTTCTATTTATGTAGCACGCCATCAATCTGTGAAATCAGAGAATAGTTACTAGCAACATCGCAGTTATGCTGTTAAACTAGTCAATGGTTCACAAAATAAGAAAGAGCCTGAATAATTGCAACATCGAACTCATCATACATCTGCGTAAAATAAATTCTAACTTATTGGTTGAATAAGTTTATTCTGATGACAAGATTTATTCATTTCCTTTAAAAATTTGTTTCAGATGGAAACACTTAAAAGTATCCCAATGAAACATTTATGCATCATAGAAGTCAATCTCTAATTGTGCAACAAAATTTATAAAATGTTGAAGAACAGTTTTTGCAGTTGTGTTGCGGGGATCGAGGTAAAGTAAGAGTTTCGGTATCGACCCCCACAAACTTTTTGTATGTGTGAAAAAATGCAGACAATGAGGAGAAGGAGGCAAAGATGTTGAGTTTCAATATCAATTTTATTGTGATAAAATCGACGAGCAAGCAGTAGGAAATCGGAAAAGGCTGAAACGTCGACAGCGGTTGGCAGGATCAGCTCCAGCTGGGACGTTATCGTAGGAAACGTCGTCAGCATCTGGTATGAAAGGCACAGGCTGGAAAGTCGTCAGCGTCTAGCAGGATCGACACAGGTTGGAACGTCGTCGGCCGGTAGAAACGTCGTATGTACGGCTCAGGCTAGAAAGTCATCGTTGGAAGGCTGAAAGCAGGAAAGTTGAGGTCGAGTCTCGGCTGCAATTAAACGTAGTCCGAGGAGGACGGGTTCGGCTGCGGCCTAGCACGTGTACACCCCCATGCAGATAGGAATATACACGTGCTAGGCACGATCACTGGCCCAGTGGATAAGGACGTTGGGTAGTTTCACTGACTTGAACTAAAAAGTTGTGAGTTCAATACTAGGCCACAGCGGTGGTGAACAAATAACTTAGAAGAGTTAAGTTAAAAGTTACATGTCTACCAGAAGTGGTATCACACATGGAATGAGAAAAATATACCCCGGTGATCATAATAAAGGGATCGGGTCGAAATTGCTTGCACCTAAAGAAAACCGGAGCGTACAACGGCCGAAACGTCGTAAACCGGGTAATAAAGATGAGGATAATAGTCCGAATAATATAAATAGAGTATTTTCCTTTCGTTTAAAATATCATAGACACTCATTTTTTTTTTAACACGGTTGTGGTGTTGAAAGTTTTATTGTCAGTCTGACATCTAACTAATCTTTTTTACGAGAGACATATCTGTAAAAATTACTTAACGAATATAACATGAGCGCTTTTTTCAAATAATTTTTTATCTAAATCTTAAAATTTAGAAAAATATTCTCCGTAATCTAATGCTTTATGAAATTTTAGGTACTTTGGCATTAAATTTACTATATTTTCCGTTCTTATTTCTTGATAATGTTATGTATGGACTTCCGTAGTTACAAAAATCGGTACGTTACGTTTATGCACACACGCACGCGCACAGGTGCGCATGCACTCATACACAAACATCCACACGAATCAAAATTTATTTTAAAATACTGTAGGTCGCTGAATTGTTGTAAGGTTTTCCATTTATGATTAGTAAATATAGTTTTTACTTATTACAATTTCATCTGAGACAAAGTAATACAGTCGTTTAAAAGACGTAAAACTTAAATTATCATAATTAAAATTGAAATAATTATTTTAAAAAATCAATTATTTCTCTAAAATGTTTTTCTTAAGACAATAGTGAATTTTTTATTTTACGATTTAGAATAGATTTTCGGTAACTTGTGGTTCATTTTTAACGAAAAAAAAATGATGTTTATGAAATTATTCAAAGACTTCTGATTAAAATTAATATAAACAGTAAGCAATGCAAAAAAGAAGTTCAAAGTTTGTAGAACATTATCCAACATGTTGAAACTCCTGAAAAAGGCGTGAATGTAAAATGACCGAAACATTTTAACTGTAACATTCAATAGGAGGATAAAAGATAGACTAAATAAATATGACATTGGCTTATTTGTAATCTGTTTTGTATTTGATCGGTTAGATTTTAGATTTTTATCAATTCGGTTTATTCAACAGAAGTCAGTTAAAAATCTTACTTGAAAATCTCTTCCAAGAATAATTTAAAGAAGTCAAGCCGTGTATGAAGGAAAATTGTCAGTTTGTACAAAATTTCATTTTAGATTTGTCAGTTATTTTTACTTTTGACATTCGACGATATAATAATTCAGTGGCGTTAAAGTTCCCTTAAGATTTTATACTCTTTAAGTCAATCGAAAGAAGTATCCCCCCCCCCATAAAAAAACAAGTTCTGAAGAGATTTATTTAACATTTTATTTGCCACATCTATTTAATCATCATATGTAAGAAAGAAGAGAAAAATGTATGCATGAATATAGAAACACTAAAATGTTCTATCTATTTTGCAGGATAATATTCTCACTAGTGGGCGTTCTAGCCACTCTACGTTGGATTTATAGTTGGGGAAGCGTCGAAACATCCGTACCAAACGATATCTGCAACTCACCGTCATCCGAGCCCGTGTGTCCATGGAAACACGTTTTCTCAGATCTGGCTCAGAGACTACACCTGATCGAGATGGCCTTCAAAGACCAAGTAGTCGCTCGTGAGGCTATTGCGCAGGAAGTGGTTAACCAGTCAGATCTTAACGGAGTGCTTGACCAGAAGCTGTCTGTCTTCATCAACAAAGTCGAAGACCTCCATCTTAGAATGAACAAACTTGAGAATCGAATGTTAGATCTTCATGCCAGGGTTATTTCTGATGGTACGTATGATATTTCTTTTCAGAAACGCTGTACATTACGTGCTGCGAAATATTTGTATTTTTTCAGTGTGTGTGTGTGTGTGTGTGTGTGTGTGAGAGAGAGAGAGAGAGAGAGAGAGACCCAGATATAAAAGAAAAGATTATATATATATATATATATATATATATATATATATATATATATGTATATATAGTATAATAGTCATGTATTTTCCGTAATTTCGAATTATAATCGGCTTTAATTAATACAACAAAATATCAGTTTTGAGAATGGTTATGCAGTTCTTTGGCAGCGATTTTTAATTGCTCCCGTGTGTGTTTTTAAAAAAAAATATAACAGGAATATGGGAATTCTGAACAGACATCAGGGAGTGTCAGAAATTTCCAGGCACGCAATGGTGATGCAAAAATGAGACTGCTGATGATTGGCAAAGATGGTAGTTACCAATAAATGAAGAACATCGATTCAGATCACATTCCAAATGGAGCCTGGTGCTTTTCAATCCACAAGTCAACTTATGTGGTTTCGAAGTTGTCGACTAACAACACTGTATTCGTTACTGCGCAATTAGACTGTGGTCAAACGAATCACGTTTCTCGCTCTTGGTTCGTGTGTGAAAGTAACTATTGGAATCAAAGCTTAAGTCTGGCATGAGAGTGTAGTGGCTTTGCAGTTGAATGGGGTGTATTCTGTTGAGGTTCAGAAAGTCACGCCAGCGATAAAACTTGAATTTGTTTTCACATGAATAGCTTCCGTTTATGTTCCTTATGTTTCCTGTTAGTAGCAGAGTAACTCAACCCTTTATTGTTAGTAAGTGACAGTTTAATAGTTGCAGGGTCACTAATCTAACTTCTAAGTAGTCTAGTGTTCACTTCGCTCGTCAGATTTAAATTCCGCTGAGTATATATACATGTTCCGGAAGCATATTAGCAGTAGCCACACCCAACGAGTACAACTTGTTTTGAGCAGTTCTGAAATGTGTCTGGATAAATATGACTACAGAATGACTTCATTACATTGTAGGCTCATTGCTATGTCACGTAGCTGTCGCTATTCAAGTGAAGAAAGGATCTACACATTATTAGTTTTTTGTCTCTGATATCTTTATTCAACAGTTTGAAGTTCATACATGGGTCAGATTCAACAAAAAATGAAACAGTGCTTTTATATTCAAGGTGTCCCAGAAGTTTCTTAGGAATTTAAAAATCTAGTAACTGCAATATTATTTATTATTCGAAAAAAAGTATTATAGAAAATGAAAAGCCAAACACTAGAAACATATTCCTATTTAATTATGAAAAATGATATGGAATAAATATCCCCTTTTTCGACTTTGTACAGACGTACCCTATCCATGACATTCTCTATAACAATTCTGGCTGAAACCTACGAATTTCTGTAGAGATATAATTCTTGAGTTGTCTGCAGTTTATTGACGTATACACAATCTTTAAGGCATTTCCAAAGAAAATCATCAGGAGGCGTCAGATCAGAAGAATATGGCGGTTATAAAATATTGAAATTGAATGAAATTATTTGGTGAGCAAAGTTTTGGTTTAACAGAAATTAAAATTCTATGATTTCAGTTATGAATTTTTCCTATGTTGATCTAAGTTCAGAGAAAAAGAAAAAGAAACGAATTGTATGACATGTTATGTCATTTTTAAATGCCTACGTGACTTTTGGTACACCCTGTATATACTGAAGTTGCTCAAGCCTTATTTTTCAAACTTGATAGAGTTCAAAATTGTTTACGCAATCTTGTGTGCATGTGTGTGCGTGCGTGTGTGTGTGTGTGTGTGTGTGTGTGTGTGTGTGCGCGCGCGTGCGTGTGTGTGTGTGCGCGTGTGTGTGTGTGTGCGTGTGTTTGTGTGTGTGCGTGTGTGTGTGTGTCTGTGTAATAGGTGAGAAATATTTTCCACTTCGCAGCCCGTTTCCGACAGACGCAACGCCGTAAACTTATTGCCATTCTCTCGCTATTTCAACAGTAAATGACCGCTATTCTTTAGTTCCACCAATTCAGGCATTTATAGCTAGAGCACGTCATGCTATTTCAATGGAGTCGCGACATCCACATTTCTTCCGTATTCCAGATGTAAGCAGAAAGTTCCATCCACTTATTTTCCCAAGAACTGCTTCTTTATGGATCATACTCCAGCCTGGATGCTTCCATGAACACTAAAAACTTAACCTCTTCTATCAAGAGTTAATTGTTTTCTATTCTCTTATCTTCATAATTTTCACTTCCTAACACCTTCTCTTTCATTCACTATAACCATTTTGAGAGCATATCTTTAGTAGCCCACAAGTCTTGTATTTATAAAAATTATAATCTATTATATATATATATATATATATATATATATATATGTGTGTGTGTGTGTGTGTGTGTGTGTGTGTGTGTGTGTGTGTGTGTATAAACATTTTAATATAGGATTTCTTTTTTTTGCTCTCTTAATTTTAAGCCATTTTATTCTTTGAAATTATTTTCTTGTGAGGACATTTAGTCAGCAGAAAAAAGGTTGTTCCGTATGTTTGAACAAATAATTTACTCACAGCAAGTCAACCTCTGCTTCATTATCTGGGAACGCTAGGATTGCCCAAAAGTCGCTTTAATTATTCAGGAACTTCTCTATTAATGATTTTATCTAAATCAATAAATTATCTAAAAGCAGAAGCACCCAATAAACTAATCAGTTTTCGGCTCATATGAAGACAAAGGCACTAGATCTAGAGTTGATTTTACAATAGGAAATGTATGAATATAGACGTAAGAACATATATCAATGGTTCTATAGGCACACACATATACGCGCACAAACGCACACACGTACATCCACAGATAAAGTGAAAGCTGATAGACAAGGCAATCACTCCTAATAGCTTAAGAGATAAATGTAATCTATGTTTAAGAGGAAAAATTAAGATTTTGAAATTTCAATATCAGAATGTACTTATGAATAAACGTAGAGAAATCATTAGTATGTGTTGTCACAGGCATAAATTTAAACTGCAATAATTATCTTATTCTTCCATTTAGTCACAATAGAATTTTTAAAAATTTGGCTAAGCAGTAACCTTTTCCCTCTTACCTACCACTACTAACCCAGTGTTCAAGCCACATGCCTCCCTCTACCATAAGAGAAACTACTACTAAGATTCTAGCTTAATCCTATAATAGCCAGCATTCACCACCCCTCCCTTTACTAGCCCCTCCTGCCTCCGTCATTAGAATTTTTTCCCATTTTTTGATTAAACGGGGTTGACAATGCATATCTTAAACTGACATGTTGAAAATGGCTATTCCCCTTTAAATTTTATCTGAATTTATATATATATATATATATATATATATATATATTGTTAATATAACACACAATGAATGTCTATTATGTTTAATCATGAGCTGTTCTAAACATCGTATTTTAGCTTTTATTTCTCTTGAAAATAAAGACAACAATTGTCCAACATTTGGATATTTTTTTATTACGTTGGTCATTGATTTATGCTTTCAGCTCAATTGAGCTATATTCAGAGTCTCTTATATTTAACAATATATATTTAAATAATTATCTGCTTCCTCAAACTGGCTAACCACGTGTAAAATATTGAAAGACTCTGATATAACATGAAGCATATTTAAAAAAGCTGATTCTTTAGAACGATGGTGATGTCTGGATATTGTGCTAAGAAGAAAAGTTAGCCATAATATTATTTCCAGAAAGAAAACCATTACTAAAGGAAAGATCTGAAATGATGTCCGGATGTAAACACATCAGAAAATATATTTTAGTATCATACTAACCAAGATAAAAGTGTTTACAATTCTTGAAAACTTCTCCGTTATTATGAAATTTAAAATTTAAAATTTTAATTATTTTAAACTTCCAGTCATGTGTTCATGTATTTGAAATAAAACGCTGGAGAATCAGTTGATATAAAACTCCTGAAGATACCGAGAGGATGAAACCAAGGTTGCGTAATCAACTGATTTTCAAACGAAAATATTAAAAATCTACATTATATCTGTACTGAACACTATTTAATACAACTGTATATCGGTCGAATTTAAATTTGACTAATAACTTGTTAATAAACACACACACACACACACACACACACACACACACACACACACACATATATATATAAGAATGACTGACATGGTACTATTGTTAGGTTTTTTATTTTTATAATTTTCTTCTTTTCTTGACATAAATTATGTAGAAAATGTTAAAATGTTTCATATGCCCGAATAGTTTCAGCCATACTTTTAACTATTATCGAGGATGATTTTATTTTTACTCTTAACTGAAAGTATAGATTGTTTATTTATATATCTAGATTTATAGGAATGTTTCATTTTTCAAACATGGAGAGTACAGTGTGGCCGTGTTCATAGTTGATATCACTGAGTGTTGGCTTTTGCTTTTTTATTAATAATGCTTCCATTACTTTTAGCCCCTCCCCTTTTTTATACGTTCCTGGTCAATCCAAATTCATAAAAATTATATTGGATATACTTCAAAATGTCTAATAAGAAAAATCACTTTTACATCTCTTTGAACATAGCTGAATTAAGTATCATTCAAATACACATGGAAACCTACTAAACTCCCTCCGCAACATAATCGTTGATAATACAAATATCTCATTCACGTGTTAAAAAAAAAACTAAAAAAAAAAAAAAAAAAAGAAAATAAGAAAATTATAAAAACACAAGAAAGGCTCATCCCTTGTTTCCTGTTTAGGTTGTGGTTTCCGGTTTTTCTCTTTTCCAATCTTTTCACTCTTTTTTTTTATTTTATTTTATTTTATTTTTTGTTTTCAATTGGAGTAGATAGACTAAACTATCGCCCGGTTCACACTCCACCCTCGTCTATTGAACAGGTGAAGAGGCTCATCCCTTGTTTCCTGTTTAGGTTGTGGTTTCCGGTTTTTCTCTTTTCCAGTCTTTCACTCTTACGTAGCCCCCTGCACATCAGTGGCGTTTTCGCCTTGCTTGGGGTGATATGATTAAAAAAAAAAATAGATAAAAATATCAACCGCTGTAACTTGTAATTTTTAACGGAGTGACAGGCGAGGAGGGTCTTATGAGTTTGTTTTTCTCATTAAATTTTTCCAATGTTCTTACAGTTTTTTTATTTAATATGACTAACAAAATGAAGAAAGGTCTTTAATTACCTCAAGCGCTTTCATATCAAACAGGACAAATTCGCCATGCCACTAATGATTAAACTCTTATATATGACTAACGCATTTGATAACTTCTTACGTATCATATCCTTTACATGACAATATATAAAATTCGTTAGTCATGCATAAAAATAAGTACAACCACAACTTCGATCTGAAGAATGTCACAGTTATTAAAAAAAAAAAAAAAACTTACTTAGAGGGAAAATTCTTGAGAGTGCCGCCATCGAATCATGCCATAGTATAAACCGGTGTTCCAGATTTTTTTTCAAACATCTCCTTTCCTAAAAGATTTACTGCTTCAGATATAAATATAAAATATATTTGCAAAAAGACAATATGAATATTTGCGTGCGTTCTTAAATTATTTTTTTAAGCTAACGACATTTTTACTTTTGCTTATAAATACTTGTTGCAAAATAAAATCCTTACATTTGCCTTGACGAAATCCGTCAGAGGACAAAACGCGTCGATTAAGAATAGTTTTTCTTTTTTATTCATATTGCATTTTACAGATATATTTTTAGTTATAGCTGAGTTTTTGCACACTTGCACGCACGTACGCGGGTGCACACACACACACGCACACATATATTTGTATAACATTATTACAAATAATACTTTTTACTTAGCTGATTGATTCAACACCTCAACTCTAGAGTTTCGTAAGTGAACTTTTTTGTAATTGTTCAATCTAGTCTTCAGGAGAACTCATGAAATATAAGATTCTTATAAGTGACGTGGAATAATTTATTGAAGAATGATATTCACTATCTTTATGTGATCGTACGCATGCACTTGCCGTGTTAAGAAACACAGCGTATTAAAATGTAGTCTGGGTACAGCTGATATATCCTTTATTTTTTTTTACCCGTTCACCTATTGGACTCTATATATTTAATTCGTCTATAACACTTGTATGTTATTACGCCCCCTCTATAAATTGTTCAAATAATTGTGCTTTGTTCAAAATACGGCCGATTTTCTTTACGAAAGAGACTCTTTGTCGTATGATGTAACTCTATTAAAGATTTTATGTAGTGGATTGTGGCTATTGAAATGTTCATATTAGTATATGAACATTTCAATAGTCACAATCCACTACATAAAATCTTTAATAGAGTTACATCATACGAATGTATGATGTAACTTAATGTAACTTAATAATTTATATCCAATATAATTTTTGAGAAAATATTTTCCTATATTAATATTAGGCTAGTCTACATAGTGGGGGTGTTTTAAACCGTATTACTCTCCTTTTTCTATATTTAGTTTTACTATTAGATGGTTCAGGGTTAATAATTGGTTTTTCATACATCAATTTATTCTAACCCCAATCTAAAATTTCAAACATCCCTTTCCCGAAGATTTTGGGAAATGAAGGAAGAAGGGCTAAACCCTAGTTATATGCAAGTAGGCGCGCTCAATTGTAATAATAAGTACATGTATAAGTATATGTATATTCCGTGTACATGGGTGCTCCTGGTCATATGCATGCTTCATGTGCAAGACTGCACCTAAGCATATTAATATTCTTCGTGTAAGTAGGGGCACCTAATTATATGTAAGGCTGGCGCTCCGATTTATTCCTATTTTGCGTTGATCATTCATTTTTAGATTGGGAAAATGAAAGTGGAGATCTGTCATGAAGTAGGTGTACATGCCGGTATATGTATGCAACAACTTTGTCCTATTTTGCATTACGTAATTATGGATGCATTTTGATATAAATATTTTACGTGTATAGGGGTGCACCTAGTTGTATGATTGTATATGTCTTTTTTTTCGTATATATGCATGCACCTAGCTATATGCATGTTCAGTGTATGTGGGTGCGCTCAGTTATAGTTATGGTTACATGTATAATTGTATGTATATTCCGTGTATATGGGTGCACCTAGTTATATGTATGCTTCATGTATTAGAGGGCATCTAATCATATATATGTTTTTCGTTTATATGGGAACATTTAATTATATGTATGTGTTATAATGGAACATCCTGCCATCCCCGAGAATAGAATGCTCTAGTTTATAAAAGACGGTAACGAGCGGTACGCCTGACTGCTCTATGACACTGTCAGCTCCCTGCTTTCGGGTAGAGGGCGCTCTCTGCTTCCGAGCAGAGAGCACAAACCCAGTCGTGGTTCCGCCGAAGGGTAGAATCACGACTGGGGAAAAATAGACAGAGATTTTTTGGCCCGGCTATATGGCTGGGATTACCCACTATAAAATGACCATGTGTCACATCTGGCCTTGCGCGGGAAGGCTAGTAAATACGGAAAATGTCTTAGGCGAAGGCATTCACTATTCGATAGTCGATTCCGCCCCAACCTGTGGCTTGCCTATATGTGTATTATTGTTAATTGTACCTTAGTACCATAAATCTGTATTTCTTATTCCTGGTGTGGAGTTCCATTCTTCAACTGATCTTTTTATACTGTATTCCTTTTCGGGACATATCAGTATGTTGGTGTTAATATTGTATTAAGGATGTAATTGATTGTATCCTCCTGAATTGATTGTACCCTGTTGTATTGATCAGTATATTTATGTATGTGCATGTTGGTATCGAAATCCAAATGATATATGATGGTATATGTAAATAACAGCTTTTTATGATTTATGTAATTTGAAATATGACACCGTTTGGTGTGAAAAAGTCGATGCGTATAAGCATATATGTTAGTATTGTTCTTGTATACACACGTATAAGTTTTTTTTCTTTTTTTTTAAGCGAGTACATGGATGGAGAAAGGTGAGAGTGCCCAGAGATAAGAAATTTATATGTATACGTAGAAAAGTATGTGTATGTATAAACACATATATGTATATACATGCAGGAGTATGTATATGTAGGCAGATTTATATGTGTATGTGAGGGTATGTGTGTAAATACGTAAATATATGCGTACTTTCTGAGTATATGTGAGGTTTGTTAGTATACTTGTGTAAATATGTATTATTTATACGTATATAAGTCCGGCTTTCATAAATATTTGAGTGTTTGAACACAATAGTTACATGTGAATATGGATGGATGTGTGCATGTATATGTAGGTCGGTGTACATATCGACAAATTCGTATGTACATATGTATAGGTATGGACATATGTGTATGTATATGTAAGTATGTAGATATATGCGCATTTTCTGTGTATATGTGATGCTTGTTAGTATGTATACTTGCGTTAGTATTAATTATACGCGTATAAATCCGGTCTTCATAAATATATATGTGAGTGTGCGAACATAGTATTTATATGTGAATATGGATGTATGCGTGTATGTGCGTATATGTAGGTGTACGCACAGACGCATTTGTATGTATATATGTAAAAGTATGGACATATGGCTATGTGGATATAAGTATGTATACGTGAGTGTGTTAATATGTAGGGTTATATGTGGATACGTATTCATGTGCTTGTGAGTGGGCGTGTAATGAGTTTATAGTCACTACTTCAGCACAATGAACTTTTTCTCGCCCAGCCTAATGATCCCCAACCGAAATAAGACCAAAATCTCTGTTCTGGATCAAGTTACTTGATTTTCATTTAGTTTTAAAAGAAATGTTTATTTCGGAAAAATATTTCTACCGAATTGAAGAAATATAGGGTGGTCTGATGAAATGAGCTAATTTAGCTCATAGAAATGAATTATAATTTCTAACTATTCTAAATGATGTGTTAAGCTTTCCTTTATAAATATCATATTGCTCTGGATAACATCCACTGAGCTCTCTATACAGATCTAACAATTAATATTTTATATTAAGTAGATCTTGTTGGATTAACCTCGCCATTCACGGACTTGACATCATTGCCTATATATATATATATATATATATATATATATATATATAAGAGAGAGAGAGAGAGAGAGAGAGAGAGAGAGAGAGAGAGAGAGAGAGACTCAACAGTTTTTTTTTCTATATTTCATATTGAAATGAATAATATCCATTGAATTCTCTATTTTCACCTATTTTATATGATATATGAATTTGATAATTTTTTTGGATTATCCTCTCTCTTTTTGTCATTTTTTCCTATATATATATATATATATATATATATATATATATATATATATATATAAGAGTACGCACGCGTGTGTGTATGTGCTTGTGTGTTTTTACGTAGTAGCAGGGATAACTGGCGATGTTTGGGAAAAATACTTAAGATATAACAATACAAAAATATATTCATTAACATATTTATTTTTTACACAACACAAAAATGATTATTTACACATGAATAATTTACCGTTACTGACAAATATTCTGATGCATCAAACAAATGATGTAGACCCTTAAATTGACAGGAATTCTGAATACAGAACATTAGCTTCTTTGTCATTAAATGATAACAAGAACACTTCTTTCAGGATCAAATCCTTGAACAACCTGCGCAGATTTTTGCATGGTAAAACCATGGCGAAGTCAGCTTGAAGTTAAAAATCCCGAGAGATTATCCTTGTGTCTTGGTGGTAATGGCAAAGGTGAGCCTCATTGGGAATAGAAGATAATTTCATTCAAAGGGCATCTATGTTGGAATTATGGGGGTCCTGGTAATTAATAAGAGCTCCTTTTTGTCTATTTCAGTTAGTATATTTGTCTTGCAATTCCGACCACATATCAATATGGGCGAAGCTGCTTGTTAGATGAATCACATTACACAACTTTGGAGAGTTGAGATTTCAGAGAAATACCCGCCCTGTGGAGTAGAACGTCACGCAGCTGAAGAGAGTTGAGGAATTCAATTTGGTTCTGAACAACCCCCGGGGTTTCCGGAACTGTGCCAACTGACTTGTTCACCGCTGGAATCTGTTGCAACAGCTTTGATTTTTTCTTTGATTGCATCAATCTTTGGAACACGAATTCCTTGCTCACAGAACCAATGTCAGTTTCTGTAGTTTCGGGTTGTTTTGATATTCAAAATAACTGAAAAAAAAATCAATTTTAATCTTGAAAATTTCAGAATTCCTGTTTGAAAATGTTTTTCAATGTTGGATAAAGTTTTGTCGAAAAAACAAAATTGTTTTCCAATTTATTTTTTCTTCAGATCTTATTTTTTTAGTTAATTTCAAAAAGTGATTTAAAACACTGGTGTCATCCAATCAACTAGAAATCAGTTCTACTTATATTACCATTTATACAATTTTTTCTGTTAGAAATACGCCCACCTAATAATTTACCTCAAAGAATGTCACTATTGACTTTAATACAGATCATAAAGGTCACAATCTAATTCTATTTTCAAAGTCTCCCGGTTGCTTTGGATTTCGAATTCAATCTTATCCACCTTCTAATTTTTAAGACCAACCATATTTTATTTTTACTTCATTGCGAGAAATTGCTTCATATGAAAAGAAGTGACCTCTGGGGAAGTCGAATAAATCACATAGATCAACTTCACATAAACTATATCACAATTGCAGGATAAACTCAAAGACAATCCGAATCAATGCAGAATTAACTACTATTCGTTTTGGTATTAAAATATCAGAGCGAATGAGCTGGCGTCTGTTCTGCTTCTAATCTATAAAAAAAAGTTTGAGCGTGGCCGACTTGAAACTCGGGATCAACGGCGAGCAAATATTAATGAAAGTTGGCAACTTTCTGCTCCTCTCAATGATTGCCTTGCCTACCACTGTGGCATTGCACGTAGTAAAACGGGTATTGATGTCTACTCACGGAAACATGTTGCAGTTGATCTTCAACCACTCGAGCAAAATGGCTTAACCACATGTTCTGTCCGTGTAAAGGTTTGCAAAACACCTATAGGCTTCGGGAGACACACGCATAGCACCTCTTTATTTTACTGATCTCTTATTTGTCGTCTGCAATGAGAGAGTTCACCACACACACACACACACACACACACACACACACACACACACACACACACACACTCTCTCTCTCTCTCTCTCTCTCTCTCTCTCACACACACACACACACACACATATATATATATATATATATATTAGCAATTTGGAAGATTTTCTGAAGCTCAAATTGCTGACATTCAGTGGAATTCTGATATAAAGCTATTTAAAGAAATCATTATATTTAAGCTTTTCATTGAGTAATATAGGCGTATTATGTATGTTTATTTTTATAATAATACTTTCTAGTTCTCTAATGAGTTTTTTGATGCTAAGATGAAATTCATCAAGGAAGGTGCCGTAGTTTTTCCTACCGAAGTACTTTCAATTAGTCCTAGATCATCCTCAGTGGTGAATTACAAAGACAAACTTATTGTAACGCGTATTTTTTAATCGTCGTCACAATGATCATAGTTACAATAAGTTAGTCTTTGTAATGACAGTCACAATGCAGTGTTGATTTCCATGTCAACACTGTTTTTATTGATATGTATGTGCATGTATGTGTGTGTGTGTGTGTTTGCCCTTGTATGTATGTGTCATTTACATGTTCAATGTAAACTCGCTTTTCCCACAACGCAATTTGACTTGTATTTCAAATGACATAAAACTACTAAGCTACACTATAGAGCGAGCCAATAATAGATACAATCTAGATAAAATATGAACTTGATTGTGTTACTACAACAGGAACACTCCTACTGTTATGAATACGCCTTTATTCATTGGTGAATAAAGTCAGCTGAGGTGGCTAAAGTTATTGGATCTATTAGAAAGCTTCGCCCTTAATGAATAATTGTCAGCAAAATTTCCCTTCTTGTTAGATTTCACTTTTGACGAATAACTTGTTTTTCTTTTTGTAGAACTGAGCGAATTCTTAGGTTTAAACAAAAAATTTCGATAATCTTAGAGAAAAATGTCTGGAACAAAGTGAATTGGAAAATGTCTTCCTTTACTCGGAATTCGTTATTTCTCGTTTTATTTATTTAATATTATCTCATTTCAAAGAAGGATCTGCCTGACTCGGCATCTCAACTTCAGTCACGACGTGACGTGGCTTCCTTCTGACTTTTCTACAAATATTTTCATTGCAACTACTCTGACGAGTTTTTTTTCCTTAGAACCCCAACCACATGAATTTAAGCGCGCTACTAGGTTGGCATTTAGGTTTCAGTCTTTTATCGTTAAAATAATTAAATGTACCCGCAACTTTTACTCCAACAGTTTCTTTTCTTGCAAATCCCACCTGGGGAACTTCCTCCCATTTACTTGATTCCATGATAGCTAAAATCTTCAAAAATTAAAATGCAACGTCAATTGCAATCATTTATCTTCTTGAATTCCGTTCGTCGTTTATCTATTTATCCTTTCTTCAATATCCTCTTTACTCAGTCTTTTCTCCCACTGTAACCTCCTGTGCACTAGTGGCAGTTTCTCTTTGCTTGGGGTGAAATGGTTAAAAAATATTTGGTGCTAAAAAGGCGATGTATTTCATCTCTCGAAAGCAACCAAACGTTTGAATATTTCTTGTATTCGTCTATAAAATACACACCTTGCTAATGAATACTAATCTTCAATGTTAACAACAATTAAGATAATTAATTTTCTTTAATCAAAAGTAATTTCATAGTCATGAAATAAAGAATGTATTCTTCTTGAAATGTAAAATCATACACCCCCACTAGAAATATGGTTAGTAGAACTTCTGTAATTTCTTTTACATGCTAAACATTTTACTTTTTTAAAGCCTAGACCTGACAATTTTAGAATTCTTTAAATCCATAGTTATCTATCTATCTATTTATCTATCTAATAACTAAATGTTGGTAAGTGTTATGGTGATGTGTTGCTCAAACGAGATCATAAGTCATATTTATCATTTGTGAAAGAATAAGATTTCACATATACAGAAATGTTGTATGCGTCCATGTGCGAGAGCGAATATTTACACGTACAAGATAAATATGATAGTGGATCAGTAAATCTGTAGCCTGACGCATAGTCAGTATGTAAATTTCATTTTGGATTTTTCACTGTATAAAGTTTGACCTATGCGATTAATGGAAACGCGTTTACATTCATCGCATTGACAAAAAAGATTATGCTAAAAAATGACTATTTCTTGCGCATATTTATTTAATCATCATAAGCTTACATACACATTTATATATAAATGCTTTTTCGCTCTTCCTCTTTCTCACTCTCTCTCTCTATCTTCATAAAGGAAAACTCAACACGTCATTTAAATTGGTTATAAATTATAATTCACTTCAATGAGCTGAATTAGCTCATTTCATCAGACCACACAATATTCTTTCCATTTGGTACAAAAAAAATTGCTGGAATAAGCATTTCCTTTAACTGAAGAGAAAGATAAAAAAAAAAAAAAAGAAAGAAATAAGAAAAAGGAAAAAAGGAAAAGGAAAAGAGAGTCAGGACAGAGGCATTGGCGTCATATCAGTTGGGGGTATTCAAACCAGTCGCGAAGATGCTGACCACTAAGTCATTAACCGCCTATTTCTAATTCCATGGATACGTATGTATGTGTAACCCCACAAATTAACCCACCCATGTACACTAACTTATATCTATATACACATGTACGCACACATCCCCACATATACATACAAACGTGAGTGTGTTTATGCTTATACATACTTACAGACCTATACTTATTCATATCTACACACGAATCTTGCGTTCGTCTACTCACATATTTATATTTTATAAAGACGGTATTTCCGCGTGTATAAATAGTGTTATATATATGTAAGTATGCAAATAATTCTCACACAAATTCCCAAATTACGCATATATTTTTATACTTGCATACGTTCTCACATCCATACGTATATATACTCATAGATGCATTCGCACCCCCACATGCATGCGTGCGCACATATAAATATGTTCTTCATACATACATTTATCTATTTATATCCACATACAATTATTGTGTTTACACACTCAAAATATGTATACACATCCATATATATATATATATATATATATATATATATAGGTATATAAAAAGTTGCTTGTATATTTATATATATATATATATATATATATATATATATATATATATATATATAAATTAAAAAAGGATTAATTCAATGATGTTGAATGACCATTTCGATATGAAGATCCCCAAGGGGGATAACACATCACCTCAGCAACAGAAAAATCCTTTCAGAAACTGAAGAAAAATCAATCTAATTTTCCTTTTTAAATAGATTTGCAAAGAAATTAAAAAAAAGAAGATAAAACAAAATAAAATCAAATAAACAAGAAAAGAAACAATAGACATCGTCTGGGTTCGCAAAAGAAGGAAAGAGAATTGTAACTAAAAATTAACAGACGGCCGTGTTGAAATTGATGTAGGGTTAAGCAACACGGAAAAAAGGTGGGAGATAAGAGAGATAAAGGAAGGAAGTGAGGGAAAAAGAAAAGAAAAGAAAGAAAATTTTTTTTTATATATTACAGACACTGGACATATTCAAAAACCTAACTTCCCCAAAACGTTGAAGTATTAGAAAAAGGCCATAACTTAAAAAGGCATAATTAATTTCAAAGGGAATAAAAAGATATAGGATTTAAAATAAATTTTTTTAAAAAATTAGGTCACTGGAATTAAACTTAATAAAGACATCGCTAGGTAAAAAAAAAAAAAAAATTCATTTACAATTATACATACATATAGAGGTACACATGTACATACATACATATACACACACACAATGCTACGATTATGAATACATATATACATACATACACATACATACATTCAATTTCATACACACTTGTAATATTTTATTACATGGAGCTCTCTTCCTGTATCATTTTTTAATATTAAAAAATTTTTTAATATTAATTAGGATTGGGTTTTTGGAATTTACCTTCCTGCTTTTTTCCCTTGGATTAAAGTATCTGAATTAATATATATATATATATATATATATATATATATATATATATATATATATGTACAAGCAACGTTTTATATATCCTAGACATAAAGACAATGTACGTCTGTGTACGCTTATCTACTTTTAACTCCCAAACGAGGTGGTATATTTTCTTTTCATACGTCTTAACAAACATTACAGATATATATATATCCATATATACCGGCATACATCATTCGGATCTTAATATTAACCTGTGCACATATGGGTAGAAGGATCAGTACATGAAGATATAATCAGTTCAAGAAGGCACAATTGACTACATCCAAGATTAACACAACCCACATATAATCAGGTGTCCTCACATGATGGAAAAACATATACATAATTAGGTCCACTCTTATACATGAAATACACTTATACTTAGGTTCCCCACTATACACACTTGTGTGGGTTAATTTGTGGGGTTACACATACATAGGTATTCATGGAATTAGAATTAGGTGGTTAATGACTTAGTGGTCAGCATCTTCGCGAATGATCTGAATACCCCCAACTGATATGACGCCAATGCCTCTGTCCTGACTCTCTTTTCCTTTTTCTTTTTTCCTTTATCTTATCTTTTTATTCTTTTATCTTTCTCTTCAGTTAAAGGAAATGCTTATTCCGACAAAAGCTTTTGTATCAAATGGAAAATGAGCTAATTTCGCTCATTGAAATGAATTATAATTTATAACCAATTTAAATGACGTGTTGAGTTTTCTTTTATAAATATCATATTGCTCTGGATAACATCCATTGAGCTCTCTATATAGATACAACCCTTAATATTTTATAAGTTGATTTTGTTGGATTATCTTCGACGTTTACGGACTGGACACACACACACACACACACACACACACACACACACACACACACACACACACACACACACACATATATATATATTACATAAAGTTTATCCCAAACAGGGCAGTTAAGCCATTAAGACACAAGGGGTTTCTGAGGGTGGAAAAAATTAGAAAACAGAAATATTATTGAGGAGCGAGTAGGACTGTAGATAGCAATTGGCATTGCATTTACATTTTTGAAGATTAGAGTTAGTTAGAAAGCATGGAGCCAGAAGGGAGATCCACAATCTCATCCAAACAATTACCATGAAAAGCACCCTCAGGGAGGCTAACATCAGTCATGTTGATGGATGGTAGAAAGTGGTCTCTCAGATGAGAAAAATATGAAAATCATTCCTCGATTTGAGCCAAAATTTGGGAGTGAAATTGGAGAGATAAAGTCTATAGGGGACGTCGGAGGTTGCAAAATGTTACACTCCTATTTATATAAATATTTGCAATTAAATAAATAAAATTAGACAAATTTCAACTAAATTCATTTACGCGCTATTACCCCTGGGGACGGTATTAATCTGTCACTTCTCCCTTCAGCTATGGGTTAAATAGCAAGACAAATTAGTTCCTATAGCCTTGATTGGCAATCAGTCTACTGCAAAAAGTAATGACCGTAGGTACTGCTAAAAAATATTCTACCCAGTCAGCCAAGTCTCTTTCGAGACTTGATAACCTAAGCGTATATCCCACATGGAAGTTAACTGACTACTGATCATCAGCAGATGTTTAGTGTTGGATGATGTTGGAAAAATATACTTGCAGTTTATAAACTATTTTGGTAATAAAGAGTGAAAATATTTATGATGTAAAAATTGAAGAGTTTAATAATTTTCGCATGAAATAATGATACTTTTCGAAATAGTGATACGTTTTTGTTGATAAAATATTTTTACATATATTAAATTATTAGTAAACGTTATATACATTTTTGTATATCAAGAACAATTTTAGAAACATCTATGACGATGTGGAAAAATATTTTGTCTGACGCATTTCGTCCTTTAGGGCCTCATCGGACTTATCACTGCGGTGATTACACATGCGTATGAAGAAGAGGTGATGCTCAAATTTTAAACTTAATTTTTCTTATTTCGCGTCGACCATTATTTTATGCAGCAATTAGTAATCTTTTCGTTTTCTTTCCTATTTCAATGTTGATATGATTTATTTTCTGGTTTCGTAAGAAGTTCAAATAAACATACAAAAGTCAGGTTAGTATCGGACCGAATGCGAATGTAGACCGCACACTATTCACATGAAGTTGTATTGGAAAGTGCTTTATTCTTCAAATAAGAACTGTGATGATGTTTTTCTGCACGTTACTGCACAAGCAACGATGACATCCAAGGTCGGCTGTATACGAATACCACCGGCACTCGCTGTTCACATGTCGGTCTCAATATTAGGGCCGTGATTGATTTCAACAAAGAATAACGACAAATGCTTTTCAAAACACTTCTTTGGTGGGGAAGTAGGAAAAAGAATACGATTTCTCACTTAATCGGCAATGTCTTTCTTCGGCTTCGAGAAAACGTACTTCTGGTATTACACTAACTTCTGCCAACGGAAAAAGAACGCCTACACACTAACCACCTGACTATCTCATTAATTGACTGCCAGTCCTCTCACTAATATATGGATACCCACCACCCTTTTCTACCCGCTAGTGTTCCACCGGCGGGAAAAGGAGACTACACTACACAGCCAGCTTTTGGGTCGACAGTTTCTTTAAATGACTCTAATTTTACGGCTACCCAAAAATCACGAACAAAATTTTATGTTTGACAGTTTAAAGGTAGCCGGGAGACAGGATACCTGAAAAAACCTGTTCATAAAACTTACTCAAAGATGGGCTGGAGACAAGACTACTGAGAAACTCTGCTCATTAAATTGACTTAAAAGGAAAAAAAATCCATCTCTCATTTCTTAAGGATGTGTAAGAAATCGTATTGATACATATGTTTAAGTGTGTTTTCCGAACAAATTTTTTGTGACAAAGAAATCTGCATAAAAACAGAAATTGAATATTATTTCTAATATAAATTATTATGGAGTACGTGCATCGGCACTGATCGTGCATGGACATGTTTTTTATCACCAAATACATTTGGGTTTTCCCCTTTAGAAGCTGGACAGCTTGGCATATCTAGATGCAGGTTAACTGGTCAAAATTCGTGTCTTTGTAAGATGGCTAATTCTAATAAAAGCAACGGAAAACCAGCTGTCAGCAAAACATGGTCTCTTGTGAAGTCGGTCTCGTGGGAACTTTGTTCCTAATGTTTGGTTTCCGAGATTTCAGTTTTGCTATCTCCCGTTTCCTCCTCCTTGCTGCCAATTAATCCCGTAGTTGGTGGGTAGTTAGTGGGAGGGCAATCGGTTAGGTGTTTTACCCAAGTCTCAACACACTCTTTGTTTACATTACAATACAAATACTTAAGTGATGTCATCTTATATATGCGAATTGCTACCCAAAATTTTAGGCTAAAAATTATTTTGAAAATTTTTCTGGTGTAGTAATTTTGAGAAATGTATAAAATGACCGGCATTATATAAAATACATTTGAACATTTGCCATATAAATAGATTATTCACTTTTTGATTAAATTAATTCATGAACATACTTGATTTTAATTCAGATTTGTTTTCACACAATCTAATACCAACAGAATTTCCAAACTCGGAAACTGATAGTTAAGGAGTTAATTTTTCTTGAGAAACTGAATTCTTACAAAATATTATTGTACCGACAGAAAGTGCAATTGCTTGAACTACAAGCAATGACCTTTATTCCTTCTTTTGTAAACAGTAAAATAATTCTTTTCAGTTGTTACATTTACTATTTTCTTTAGTGGGATAAAATTAACGTTTAATATTTGTCTATTCGAAGGAGACAGGAACGCTCAGTCATTTTCTTCTTTGTTTTTTTTTATCTGACTGAAATGGAAAAATTTGGTGCAGTTGTTCTTGTTACTTAGTGTGTCGGAGAATTTTGGGAGTAGTCACGAAAAAATTGGCTGCAACAGCGACAGTTTAGCAATGAGTAAGAAAAAGGAGTCGTATTCATTTTTTATGCGTGTGTGTGTTTGTGTTTCTTGTAGCAATGTTGTTGGAGTACATATCGGGTCACGTGATACGACTAAGAGGAGACTGTGTCTTTGATGACATATGTGAAAGTTGTTCAAAAGTCTCGACTTTTTTTTTTGTGGGGCAAACAGCTGTAGTTGTAGGCATTTCCACATTTTCTACTCACTGATTCGACATATCTGAGTTTAGTAATACCCAGACGTATATAAATTCACGCGAAAGAATGTTTTCCAATTTGTGCTTTCTTATGAGCTCGCAGCGAATTCACACACACACACACTCACACACACACACACACACACACACACACACACACACACACACACACACACACACACACACATGTATGCATCTATATATTTATATACGTATATGCGAGTATATTTCATATATATTTATATATTTTATGTTGTTGGTTACTAGAAAATTCTAAAATGCTCATAAATATTCATTAGGTCAACTGAGTTAAGAGGGTGAGTAGAAGAATAGGAATTAGAAAGAAACTGTTGATAACAATGACAATGCGACAGCTGAAATTTTGGGAACTGATAATAAAGAAAGAAGACTTGGAGAATTTCACTTTGTTGAGAACAGACGAGAGGAAACTGTGGAGAATCATAAACGTCAAGTTCTGAAGCGACACAACATGTATATATATAAATTAGAATTTACACACACATACATATACATACGCATATATAAGAAATTAAGGCTGTTGAGTTGATAGTAGTGATAATATTTAGTGAACACAGAAATCGCAGTTATTGCATATATTTTTTTAACTGTTAAAAAGGAAATAAAAGTTTACTTAAAACTATGGAATTAAACTCAAAAAGTTTTTCATTATGTCCTTTGAATGACATTAAGCATTTCGACATAATTATTTGCTTGTGAATAAGAGAGTTAGAAAAAATAATGAATGAAGAAGTAAAAAAGCAAGTGCCGTTCGTGATACATGTTTGGGTGACTATGTCTCTTCGATTTATGACTGACATGACAGAAGGTTTTCACCTCAGGAGGCTGCCGTTTCTTTCTGCAGTAAACTGGTTATAAATCAAAGATAGAGGGCCCAGTAAGTCCTTCCATAGCTGTAAGAGAAGAGATAGATTCATACATTTTCTAAGATAACAAACTTCACTGGAATTTGAACTCGGCTCTCCGATTTCTCATTTTTAGCCGTTATACATTACATCACACCTTTTTTTATGTACCACTCTACAATTTCATGTCCTTCGTAGCTCTTAATAAATGTTGTCTTGTTATTTTTCTTAAACCATTTTCTGCCATCTATTTACTCAAGCTTGCTAAATATGTTATGTGTTGTTTTCCATATCTCTCTTGCCATTAATCTGTCATGTGCGTATCAGATTCTCTAAGCCCTCTTTCCTCATTATGTGCCCTAGAAATTTCAAATGTTTCTTTCTGATGTTAAGTATGTTTCCTTTTTGTTTCTATTTTCTCTAAAATTTCGTCGTTGCTCACATATTCGGTTCATGATATCCTCAGCATCATTCTGTAGAACCACATTTCTGTTGCTTCAAGTCTCTTCTTCATCTTTGAAGAGATTGCCTAGCATTCACTACCATATAGAATGTAACCGTTCAAACCTCATTTATTTTGTTTATCATACATCCTGAGAAGTAAAAGCATCTTCAGATGTTATGACAAATGTGCTGTGTGACAGTTATTCAAATCTTTTGTCACTAAATAAGAATTTAACTTAATATTTAAATGCATTTGATAATTTTCAAAACCACTAGTTAAATGACAAAAGTTAACTCTTATTTGTAATAAAATCTTCTCTTGGTTTTGTATGGAAAATATTCAAATTAGTGATATTTGTTTACAAATGAAACGAGTACTACACAAGATGTTTGTCAAACTTTCAAGTAATTTGCCTATAAAAAAATGTCTTACCCAAACACCAAATTTCTTTCACTCTTTTCAGAATTTGGACAGGTAAAGTGTCTCACCAAAATGAGCGGCTCGTCAAGAATAGGAGCTACATTAGGTTTAAATACCCCGAACGTATCTCATAAACTTGTAGCATGCATCCGGACAAATGAATTGATTCATTTGTCATATGTAGCAACACATTTCTGTATTTGTCTATGAACGCATGTATATATGACATGTATGGAATATATATACATATGAAATATATGTATATATGAAATATATGAAATGTATGCAAAAGATGTGCGTTGTGGTGCATTGGATATCGGTTCGGAACGAGAAATCGGGGAGTCGAGTTCGAATTCTAGCTGAATTCATTGCATTCACTTACGCGCAAATACCCTTGGGAAAGGTATTAATCCGTCTCTTCCTTCCAGTTATGGGTTAAATAATAGGACAGATTAGGTTCTGTAGCCTTGGTCGGCAACCAGTCTACCGTAGAAAGCAATGGTAACCTACTGCGGGATAACTTTCTGCCCAGTCAGTCATGTCTCTTTCGAGACATGATCGCCCAAGCGTGTATCACGTATGGCACTTAACTGACTGATGCAAAGACAGTTGTGAACGTCCAGGAATAAATCGACTGGTCGGGTAATATGCATCATATAAATAATGCCTTTAAATATTTTTGAATTACGAGCTGATTTTGAAAAATTTTCGACCTGATCAAGAAGGGATTAAAATATCTGATGTTTGGTTAATATGGAGAAGTGAGACAACTCGAAAAGTTTTCAGTACCCACTCGTGATACTAATGAAGCAATATTTAAATTTTCTACGAGTATTATAACAAAATCATACTGAATTCGTTATAACTCCCAATAACCACCTTCGTTTTTTTATTGTCTGTTCGACGCTTTATCAACTTTGTGCACAAGAAAAATCCAAATAACAATTATACCAGATATGTATTTTGTTATCTTAACTGTTCAGGAAACGCGTTTTTTGAGTTAATTGAAAATTTTCATTTCTGAAGTAAATGTGTGGAAATAAGCTTAAATAATTTGCAAATTAACATATTTATAAGCTTGTGATAGAATTATTTACAGTTCATGCTGACAAATATGTGTTAGCTACTTTTTTTTAGAAATACACAGTAGTATGTTCAATATAATGTGTGAGCCAATTTGATTGGTGTATTCGTTATTCAGCATTAGATCACAAACAAATATCAATGGCGTCAAACTGTAAACGTGAAATCGTAATTCTTTCATGTTTTTTTTTGCTTCCCACCAAAGCAAAGATTATCTGCATTTCTCAAAGTAATAAATCCTTTTTCCCTATTTTCGTTAATCATTTTGGCATAAATATGTCGATAAACATTCTAAGTAAACACATATGGCAGCTGATCTGTTGTTGATGTAATGGAACGTAGCAACACACTTTACCAAGAAACGACAAAGTTTAATTAATGTAGAGGTCTACCTGCGATTCAGATCTTCAAACGAAGGAAATGTAGATGAAGATATAAATGCATTACAACAAAACACTTACTGCCTGTAAATTAAATCTTTCGGTTACTATACTAAAGTTTTAATTAGAAAATGTTTTATTAAGATGGACATGATTAAACAGGCTGAGAAAATTTATCACTATATATTTCTTAAATAAAGATCTACGTTGCAAGATATGTCGAAAATGATTTCTTCACCGTTAAACAAAGACCAAAGATAAAATCTCAGGCATCAATCATCCGATAAAGATATTATCTCTGTTTCGAGCCAAATCGGTAAAAGACCGATTTGACTCAAAACAGAGATAATATTTTGAAGCGTTTTAAAAACTACTTTATAAAACCCCAGGAAAAAATCTTTGGAAAAATAGGTAGCTGTTTTTATTATTATGTCATTTTTCATCATATTTCGATTTCTGCTTTGGTCTCACTACCAACCAAGTCTGCGGGGAGACCTAAGGCAGGTCGTGGCGTGTTGTTATGGCTCCATTTCATGTTTTTCATGCCATGAAGCCATTTCTAACCTGAGGTCTCTGGTTGAGACCCGGAAGGAAATGTGTATGCAACAGAAATAATAATAATAATAATAATAATAATAATAATAATAATAATAATAATAATAATAATAATAATAATAATTTTTAATAATAAATTTTTATTTTTATGTTTTTATTATTATTATTATGTCATTTTTCATCATATTTCGATTTCTGCTTTGGTCTCACTACCAACCAAGTCTGCGGGGAGACCTAAGGCAGGTAGTGGCGTGTTGTTATGACTCCATTTCATGTTTTTCTATCTTCCCTATCATCCCCAGCATTACATAGATAACGTTTTCCTTAGTGTGTGGGCTGTACTTAATAAGACAATTTTTTGTATATCTCTTAAGCTGGGGTTTCCAGGGATTCTTTCAATGTGTTGTTTTGTTCCATTTTTTATCATTCCAAGTGCACCTACTATCACTGGCACAACTCTTGTTTTCAATTTCCACATTTTTTCTATTTCAATTTCCAGGTCTTTATATTTTGACAGTTTTTCAAATTCCTTGATTGCTATGTTACAATCCGCTGGACAAGCCATATCAATTAATAGACAAGTTTTCTCCTTCTGGTTTTTAACAGTAATGTCTGGCCTGTTTGCTTCAATTTTTCTGTCTGTGTAGATGGTGTAATCCCATAGAATGGTTACATCTTATATTTCTGTAACCGGTGCTGGATGATGTTCATACCAGTGTTTGTTTACAGCTTTTCCATAATGTTTGCACATTGCCCAATGTAAATATTGCCCAACTCTATCGTGGCGATTTTTATATTCGTTTGGGGCAAGCACAGAACAGCCTGAGATTAGGTGGTCTATTGTTTCTTGGTGTTTATCACAAAACCTGCATTTTGGATCCATATTATTATGCATAATATTTGCCTGAAAGTTTCTCGTGAAAAAACTTTGGTCTTGTGCTGCAAGTATAAATCCTTCAGTTTCAGACTTTAATCCAGACGCACGTAACCATCGATGAGTATTAACTTTGTCAACATTGGATTTATTGGCACGTACTGGATATTGGCCATGCAGAGGTTTGTCTTGCCAGCGCTGTTTCATCTTTTCAAGAGCTTTATCTTTGGCTTTCATTTTCATATTTTTTGCTGCAATAGTTAGTTCTTGGCTACTGTTTTGCTTTTCTATTATTTCTGAAGATTTAATATAATAAGTTCTTTTGATTTATTTTGTTCCTCTGGAATTTCCAACCTTTATTGAATGTTACATACAGATATATAAATAAGAGCACACGAGCAATAACACATATACATTAAATAATACAAAGAAATACTTTTATCTTACAGAATCTGTAGGCTTCTTGGTGGTGATTATTCTGGTAATAGAAATAATAATGAGGTTTCAACCGAGGATCCGTCTTCTTCAATACTGGTTTAAACAGAAAGGAATTGGAACAGCATCAGCGACCAAACAGGCAATTGATATGAGAAGAGAGTCGCCGTCCTCATCAAAGGTAAATACGTATATTGTTTTTATGTTAGAACATTGCTATTTTTGTTTTAAGAAATTATCATTGATTTTTGATTCTGATAAATACGCACAGGGAGAGAAATTGTATATTTAAAACAATTAAAAATCTACAATTTAATCATTAATAGACGCATTTTAATATAACAGCACTTGACATCTCATGTGATTCTAGAGCTCCGTGTAATGTTCACTGACGATTGTAGATATTTATATTGACATGACATGCCAAGCGTATATATATATATAGTTTTACGTCGGTGGCACTATTCGGAGTTTTATGAACTACGCAATCATCAGGCGCATAGTACATATATTATGCACCTGATGATTGCATAATGCAGGAAACTCCGGGTCGTGCCACAGACGTAGGATAATATGAATACTTATTAATAGATAATTAATAGCTCTGTTTATAATACATTGTGCACGTCTTAATAACACCTGAATAATATTTTTATATATGTGCGCATACTTGAATGTATGTTGGGCGCGTGGTTAGAACGTTCGCTTTCTGACCAAGAAGCCAGGTTCAAATCTCACATTGAGTGAGTTCTTGATGTTATTGGTCTAGATGAGGCGATCGTAGCGTGCGGCACCTTTGGAAAGTGCCTAAAAACCATAGCACGATTTGACCAAGCTTTGTCATCGAAATTGGGTAGACGGCTTTGTTTGGTTGTGCTAGCTCGAAATTACAATACATCGTGAGCGAAGGTTTGAGCATTTCGGTCTTCTTCAGACTGTTGAACATACTAGATAACGCGCTCTCTCCCGGAAACTGTAACTAAGATCTGATCAGCATAATTGCAGTATAAACCACAAGTGAGGCTCTGTGGGTGTTGGACAAACATAAGTGTAATGGAGATTAGCTAACCACTCAAGTAGACAGCTATCCACGCATACGAGTGGCAAGCCATTGTTATACTCATAAGTATATTCATTAATTCACATAACTATATATATATATATATATATATATATATATATATATATATATATATATCGTTAAATATAACAGACAATGATTGTCTATTATGTTTAATCATGAGTCGTTCTAAACATCGTATTTTGGGTTTAATTTCTGGTGAAAATAAAGAAAATTTATCCAACATTTGGATATTTTATATTACGCTGGTTCTAAGATTTTGGCTAACATCAAGTATCTTTCGAGTGGTTGTAGAGACGTTAACATCAAGATATCTACCATCAAAGATGATATTTTTGTGTGTTGACAGAAAGTTGATATTTTCACTAGAAATTAAAGCCAAAATACCATTTTTAGAACGGCTCATGATTAAACGAAGTAGTCATTCATTGTCTGTTATATTTAACAATATATGTTTAAATAATTATCTACTGTCACAGTACTATATATATATATATATATAGTTAAAGATCATATATTGATCGGAATCTGATAAGATAAGATGAAGAATAAATAGGTATAAAATAATTGATAAACGTCTGATATTTGTTCTTCATCTTATATATATATATATATACATATGAAATGATTTGTTTGAACGTTATTTTTGATCGATACTCATATATAAGTAGATATTCTGTTTTTAATCAAACAGTATTATATATTTATATCTACCGGCCTGATTATTTAGGATAAATTTTTATTACGAAAATGTGTGCCATTCGGCAGGATTCGAACCTGCGACCCCTATCCACATAGGGGAAGCTACCATTTGATCTGGCAACGTCTTAGATCTTTCGACCACGAATGACCTCCAGCCTAAACGAGGTTTTAATCAAGCCTATATAACACAATTTTCGATTCATCGCAACAACCATATCTGCACTGAAATGTATCGTAATGTCAACAAATGTAAACATGTTACGGAAATTAACGAAGATTAACGAAACTTGGTTATAAACAACCGACAATTTGAAATGATTTGTTGAGATGAATCGAAAATTGTGTTATATAGGCATAATTAAAACCTCGTTTAGACTGGAGGTCATTCGTGGCCGAGACATCTAAGACGTTGCCAGATCAAATTGTTGCTTCCCCTATGTGGATAGGGGTCGCAGGTTCGAATCCTGCCGAATGGCACACATTTTCGTAATAAAAATTTATCGTAAATAATCAGGCCTGTAGATATAAATATATAATACTGTTTAATTAAAACCAGAATATCTACTTAAATATAAAAAAAAATGTTCAAACAAATCAATTCAAATTGTCGGTTGTTTATAACCAAGTGTCGTTAATTTCCGTAATATATATATATACTTCATATTATGCACCTGATTGAATAGCACATGAAACTCTGTTTAGTACTATAGACGTAAGGCAATACGTATATCTATCAATATAAATAATTATATATATAACATAGTACACTTGGTGTGCAATCCAGGTAAATTCCAACAGAGACGAACTCAATGTTAAATTCGTTTATTTAATTGAACAGAGTAATATAATTTATAAAAGAATTTAGATTATTACAATGAGTAATACATATTTCACCGCGTTTTGATGTTATTATCGCGGCTCGTCAGAAGCAAATGGTACAACAGTAGGTCCTCAAAAAATACCCCCCCCCCCCAAATCCTTTTCTTGTTTTGGGGGGGGGCATATTTTTTGAGGACCTACTGTTGTACCATTTGGGTATGACGAGCTGCGATATATATATATATACATATATATATTACTCGAAACACTTGTCAAAAATGGATTTCTAAATTATTTGGTTGACTACCACATTAGACTTTTTCTTTCAACCTTGACTAATAACAACAATAAACACACGGAAAAAACAATAACCATAATATCTTCAACAAAAACTAAATGCGTAGCAAGTATAAACAGGCCGTATCTTCACTTCGAAACATCATCCGAAAATATGCAACTTCCATCGACTTAAACAAAATATTAAATCAATCATCTATTATACAAAATTTAAAACGGCCAATAACATCATCAGAAAATAACAATTCACCTGCAAGATCTAAACTCCAGAGAACAAATATTATTTACGAATTTACATATCCTGTAAAGAGCTGTATTCTTGATCCACCAATTTTCGTAAATAATTATCTTGGCCATACAACTACGAAGCTGACTCGAAGACTCACGCTGCACCTGTCTGAACAGAACTCAATTCGATTTCATTTAAATACATACCAAACTCTATCCGTAACATATTTGTTGACAACACAAATATCATAACATCATCTACATGCAAAAAAGACAAAAAATCTTTATTGAAGCATTATTAATAAAAAAGAAAATCCCAACACTCAATAATATCAACTACGAACACGCTACCGTGTTCGGTACAGAACAGCTAAATGCTATTCAACAAACATGCATAACACTACATAAATTCCGTTACAGGTAAAATCACATCCATCCTCGATAATGGCTAAAAATGTAGCCGAAAGCGCTCAGATAAACAAAGCTTTTGGACAATTTTTATATAATTTATGTCCTCAAAAGAAAAGAAATCATTAGATCACATGAAAAATTACATAAAAAACTTAATCATACATTGTCTGTCATTTTTGATAAAACCTATATATATATATAGACAGAGAGAGGTATATATATATATATATATATATATATATATATATATATATATATATATATTAGTTTCTAATAAGTCAAGAGTACTTATAATTTTATATTTTTGTCTATGGTTGGGTGAGTTTTGTTTCTTAAGGAGATTTAAATTTTTGTTCTGTATATTTGTTTTTTTTTCAATCAGTCAGTCAGTTAAATGCCATGGGTGGTACACGCTTGGGCGAGCATGTTTCAACAAGAAACATGGCCGACTGGGCAGAAGATTTTTCCCTCAGTGGTTGCCATTACTTTCTGCGGTAGAAAGGTTGCTAACCAAGGCCCAATCTGTCCTGTTACTTCACCCATAGCTGGAGGAAGCAGTGACAGATTCATGCCTTTTCTAACGGTATTTGCAGAGAATTCAACTGGAATTCGAACTCGGCTCTTCGATCTCTCGTTCTGAGCCGATATCCATTGCGCCACAACGCATATTTTGCAATATAAGGGCACAAAAAAACCCCAAAAAACAAAAACAAAAAAAAAAAACAAGCTCAAAATTAGTCACGAGTTTATCTTTTATATTTATATCTTTTAATCTTTCAGCAATGAGGAAAATTTATAAATATTAAGTAATTTCTGAAATACACAAATTCAGAATACATCAATCAGAAATTTAGTTAATTCAGTGTTTTAACATGAAATTACCGATACATTTTTAATAAAACAGATTAAATAATTAATGGAAGATATTTACTTAATCAAAACATTTTCTTTTTGTTGCTAAACATAAATTCTAACTGAGATATTGCCAGATCCTTTGCAGAAGAGTTCTTCATTCCATATTTAACTGATTCAATTTTTTTGCGACTCAATAGTGAGTGTTCACTTGCAAAAAAATGACACCGGTTCAATTCTTTAAATTAGGCGCCGCTCAACTTTTGAATGCCATTTTTCCAAGCTATGTTCTTATCCCGATAACCTTCCGGCAATAATAGTAAAGCTTCACTTGATGCATCTTTATTTCATCTGCATCGAACCATAACGAAACTCTCCTTCATTTATTGATACACTCACTCTTTTTCTCTTACAAGTAATGACTTGATGTGCAACCACTGTGTATGAGTCATGTTGGATTTCTTCATGTGTTTGCTTTTTGTTTCTTATTCCGTTGAACTTAAACAAAATTTATTCAGCTTTTTTTCTTTGAAACTCGCTCTTAAATCATTTCAAATGGTTTCAATTGACGTATTAAAGTTTCTTACAAGTTGTTTAAGATTTTTTATTCTCATTTTCCACCACAGACTTCAAAATGTCCTTATTGATTAAACTTTTCGGTATCTCTTGATTCGCTAAAAAAGTTTGACACTTTTTAAACAATATATATATATATATATATATATATATATATATATATATATATATATATATATATAAAGCAATTCGTTTATTAATAGTATTTTTTAAACTAGGCAATTTTATTAGTTACAATTTCAGCTATATTATAGACCAGTATCAACTCATGGAAGTATAAAAAATAAAAATACATTGCAAAATCATTTTATATTTGCCTACGAAATATTTATATAGTTAATTAGCAATCGTTTTTGAAAAATAAAATATGAAATATTGATATTTACAAAAAAAAAACACGAAAATATTTAGCTCATGACAATCATCAGTTTCATGTTGAGTAATATAATATACAAACTTAAAAGATACATAGCCCAATGATAAAAGCTTTGGTTAAGTAATCAAAAAGTGACTTGACCAAAGAGTTGAGAGTTCAATACCTGACCCCAGCAAAACAAAACAAAACAAAACAAAACAAAAAAACTTGGAGAGTTGAGCTACTAATTAATTGATATTGATCAATTAATTGATATTGATATATTGATATTAATTGATATTGATATATCAAAACGAAGCATATCACGTGGAATTAGAATGATCTACTGTCAACAAAGCAAGGGTTCGGTTGGAAATTCCAACTTTACCTGAAGAAGATCGTAGCGTACAACAACAATTGTGAATATGACAATAACAATGGGGACAACAGTCCAAACGATGTAAATAGTATAAATAGTTACAAAATATCATCCCAGAAATATAGACAAACTTAAAAGAGGCTATCACTCTAAGCGATCAATTAACCAACCAGGCCGCTTGCTTAACAACCAGTTAAATATTTATAACTGCATACACATTTGGTTCTCACCCACCAATTGCTTTAGACGTGCACGCATTTTTCATAGAAAGATCATCGACGTTCTTCATGACGTGGTATGAAACAGTAAACATGGAGATCACTTTTGTTTCAAATACTTCTATCGATACAACTGCCTGCTGTCATAATTTATATTTATTAACTGACGTAACTCCATTGGGACAGATCTCAATCGACTTTTCTTAACAGAACATCATTTTGAAAACGTCTATGAGTTAAAGCAACATATTCCCTTGATAACAAACAAAATAATTTTATATTGATGATGCACAATAGAAAATTGTACATCTTGTCAAAATACAAAGTATCTTGATACTAAAACGCTTTTCACTTGTGTTGGGTACGAACAAGCATTCAAGAATATTAGATAAATGCAGACGTTTTCAATATAAAAAGACAGTTTTCTATTGATTATTTATTTAGTCTTCAGTTTTTTCACACTTCTAAAATTTATTTAATTTGTAAAATTCGTATTTAGTTATATATATTTCGGGGTCTATTGCAATTTGCATGAGGGTGACTCAATAATTATTTTCACTTTTGGTATAATATTTTATAAGAACAACAACACAGTACATTATTTAAAAAATCCATTATTTTTAAATTTAGTCCTCTTGTTTTATGATGTAGTAGATCCAGATTTCGACCTGTAAGAATATACTCTCTGAAAATGCTTTGGTTGGGCCCTCAGCTACGTGTGCACAGCATCACTAAGATCAGGCAGTGGTCTATTGATGCCCTGATGTTGTGGAGAGGACGAAATGAATGATTATCTGATGGAGTAAGGTCAAGACGATTAGAAAGATGCTTTAGTGCCTTGAATCTCAATCAATAACGTGTTTGAACAATGTGGCTAACAATACGTCCGCACACATTGCTATGAAAAAGCAAGGCATCTTTTGACAGTAGATCTTGGCGTTTGCTTTGAATTTCAGGTTTCAGCTTGTCCCACACTAGTCCCCGTTGAGCCATCTTCAGATAATTTCTAGCCTTTGTGAATAAAAAAAACAACAAAAAAACAAAAAAAACAAAACAAAAAACAAAAAAACAAACAAAACAAACTGTATGGTTATCTTTTTTGTGGGGAGATTTAACTCCTGATTCAGTTGGTGATTGTAATCGTTCCGATTACATATACTGGCGATTCTTCGGTTTGACCCAAATTTCATTCACAGTGATTATTCTTTACAAAAAAAACTCGATTTTTCTATGACAGAAACCCAATGGTAAACTGAGATATTCTCAAATTACGACGTTTGTGATTCTTGGTTGTCTAGAGATTATTTTCTTACAAACTTTATGAAAAGCAATCTTCTATTTTATTTAATCTGCAGAACCAGAGTTATTTATTACATCTTCATCACTTCGTCAGAATCATAGTACGTACTTTCTCAATGTTGGCAGTAGTATGTGTTGATTGGCCTCCCACACAATTTTGAAGTTCTCAATTCATTTATAGAATCTTCACTGTGGTTAAACATTGTTCTTATATTGCACGGAAAGCTTTCGATAAGTTTTAGGTACACCTTAAGCCTATAAAAATCGGATCACTGTCCATTGTGCTTCCCTCATGTTAACTGAAAGCAGGGAGACTATGTTTACTTAATGGTAGATCAACAACGAATATCTATTATAGCGATGATAGACATACCACAAACTAATATGCGTGCGCAGAATACAGTACAATCAACCTAAAGAAATTTCTTTGCAAAAATACGAAATATAGATTGTGTAATTTAGATTATAAATCATATTGTCGTAAATTAGTTTAAAGGTAGTATGCGCAAGGGTAGATTTAAGCAATTACACAGGAATTTATCTTACAGGATTTTGACCATCTATCTATCTATCTATCTATCTATCTATCTATCTATCTATCTATCTATCTATCTATGCCTAGTCTGTTCATATCTATCTATCTATCTATCTATCTATCTATCTATCTATCTATCTATCTATGCCAGTCTGTCATCATCTAATCTATCTATCTATCTATCTATCTATCTATCTATCTATCTATCTATCTATCTATCTATCTATGCCAGTCTGTTCAATCTATCTATCTATCTATCTATCTATCTATCTATCTATCTATCTATCTATCTATGTTTGTTCATGTCTTTCTCTCTCTTTATCTATCTATCTATCTATCTATCTATCTATCTATCTATCTATCTATCTATCTATCTATCTATGCCAGTCTGTTCAATCTATCTATCTATCTATCTATCTATCTATCTATCTATCTATCTATCTATCTATCTATCTATGTTTGTTCACTGTTTCTCTCTCTTTATCTATCTATCTATCTATCTATCTATCTATCTATCTATCTATCTATCTATCTATCTATCTATCTATGTTTGTTCATGTTTCTCTCTCTCTCTCTATCTATCTATCTATCTATCTATCTATCTATCTATCTATGTTTGTTCATGTCTCTCTCTCTTTATCTATCTATCTATCTATCTATCTATCTATCTATCTATCTATCTATGTTTGTTCATGTCTTTCTCTCTATCTATCTATCTATCTATCTATCTATCTATCTATCTATGTTTGTTCATGTCTTTCTCTCTCTTTATCTATCTATCTATCTATCTATCTATCGCATAGTGATGATCCACGTATACTGTCTTAATATGTATAGGAAAGAATATTAAAACGTTTTGAGTTTGAAAATGTGTTTTTTCGACAGTATTTGTTTATTTCTATTACTATATTTTATATTTCAAACCGTCCTCGGTCCTTCATCAGAAACAAATGATTTTAAAATTTGAATTAGTAACGTATTTCGCGAGATTTCGCGAGAGCGTCAATGAAGAGTTTGTTTACATCACGTGACGCGTTTGTTTACATCACGTGACGCGCTTATGGAGAGAGTTTTTGTTTTACATCAAGTGACGTTGAAAGCGACAGATTTAAAAAAAAAATGTTTGTAAACGTAAACCTATCTTTAATAATGCTTATAAATTTGTTTTAGATAAACAATTTTTTTAATTGTATCTAAAAATGTTTAAAAATTATTTTTAAATGTATCTAAAACCGTTTAATTATTGAAGTATTTGTAAAGATTCAAAGCACCTAAGTCCCTATTTAACCCTAGCTTGTGTGTATTTAATTTTAAAATCCAGTATTTTTCTTTCTTTGTGTGCGTATGTAGAACTAAAATTGGAGTCTATTAGTAAACATTTGCAATTTTCTAAGGTGTGACCCGGTTGATTGAAATGTGCTCCTACTGGGGAATATTGATTATTTTGGCGTATATTAAGTTTGTGATTATTGAAGCGAAATCTAAAGCTATTACCGGATTCGCCAATATATCCACTATTGGGACATATTCAACAAAAGAGGAAGTATATAATGTTTTCGCTGTCACAAGTGAGGCGTGGTGGCTGCAATTTGATTTTGGTGTTGGGTACAGAGAATATTGTGTCATTTACCAAATGTTTACAAATTAGGCACTTGGGTTTCTGACATTTTAAATTCCCTGATAGGTTTGTGTTTTTTAGATATTTGTGAGGATAGTTGATAGGTTGGGTGTTTGTTTCATTGCATTTATGGGTGGTTTATCGAAAATGTCTTTGATTTTTTGTTTGATTGGAGGTTCTTGTAATCATTTTTTAAATGTTTGATAAGTGTGTGTGAATGTTGATTGTGGTTAAAAACCATGGGAATTCGGTTGTTGTTTTTTCTTTTCTTGTATGTGAGAAGTGTGTTACGATTTATGTGGATGGTTTTATTTAGTGCTTCTTTTATTATTTTTATTGGGTATTTACATTTTAGAAATTGCTTTGTTAGGTTGTTAATGTTGTTTAGAAAATCTGGATGGTCTGAGCATATGCGTTTGATTCTTAGAAATGAGCTGTATACGATAGATTTTTTAATTTAAGGGGATGACAACTGTTAAAGTGTATGAATTTATGTTGGTTTGTGGGTTTGTTGTATAGACTGGTGGAAAGTGTATGCTTGTTTAATTTTATCATGACGTCTAAGAAAGGGACGGATGTGTTTGAGTACTCCATGGTAAATTTAATTGTATTATGGAAGTTGTTGCAGAAAGTAAAAACGTTTTTTAATTTTTCTACTCCATGAGTCCATACTAAGAAAATGTCATCAATGTATCTAAAATAATGTGATGGTTTGTATTGTGAATTGTCTAGTATCTTTCTTTCTAGAATGTGCATAAAGATATTGGCATAACTAGGTGCCATTTTCGTGCCCATTGCTGTGCCACTGATCTGTAAATAGTGTTTGTTATTGAATTTAAAATTATTGTGTGTTAAGATGGAATTTACTAATTGGCATATATCTGTGATTTGGTTGTTAGGTAGTTTGCTTTTAAGGAACTCATGGCAGGCTGATACTCCTTCAACATGTGGAATGTTCGTGTACAGAGACGTAACATCCATCGTTACTAGGATATTATCATCGCGGAATATATATATATATATATATATATATATATATATATATATATATTCTACTTATTTAGGTAGAAAAGGTTTAAGGCAAATGTTATTTAAAACAATGGACGTTTTGTGTTCATCAATTTTAAAGATCGACTGTTACAACTTACAAATAATTTATAAGACAAGTAAGAAATTTAGTTTCTACCTACATTGACGATGACTTTAGAAAGTCGAAAACTTGGACCATATTTCTTGGACTTTTCTTCCGAAATGAATTTCGGACAATTTGTGACGAAATTTCCTCTTTGTCTGACAAGGAATATTTATAATTTTGAAAAGTCTGCTATTAGAATTAATCGTCACAAAATGTTTGTTGTTTTTAATATATATTTATTTATATATATAATTACTTCGTCTCAGTACAAGTCACTAAGACGCAATAATTACTGAGAGTGAAAATATATATATATATATATATATGTGTGTGTGTGTGTGTGTGTGTGTGTGTGTGTGTGTGTGTGCGCGCGCGTGTGTGTGTGTGTGTAAAATAGGATATAGAATCCCGACAAAGTTTTGAAGAAATTTGACAAATGGAAAACCGTATCAGTAAAACTAGATTTGATTACACATTTTGATTTTCTCGGTTTCATCAGATCCACTTAAGATCCATCAACTCTATTATTTAAGCATACAAACTTAATTTCTTTATTTAATGTTTTCATTTGCTGAATCCTAGAAAGGCAAAACCAAATCTAGTTTCAGTAAAACGATTTTCTGAGAGAACCAATGTTATTTTAAATTATATAGGAACGACAGAATAAATGAACACAAACTTCATTGTCATATTTAACGAATTTTGGTGGTAGCGTAAAATAATGCTAGGGGCCTTTGGATTAGGGATAATTATGCTTCGACCCCGAAACTATGATGACTCCAAGGTCATCATCGGCGGAATGTTGGCGGTACGGATTTTTGTTGTAGCATGTGCCGGAATATATATATATATATATATATATATATATATATATATATATTGTAAGAAAGTTATAGAACACGTAGATTTTAAACTCAATGTTTTATAAAGAGTGCTCGATACAAAGTAGAGCTTTATTGTAATGGTTGTTACAATAGTTTATAAAAGCATAGTATCACTACACAAAAATCCTTATGTTTCAGAGCACCAGAAGAAGGGCACTTGAGCTCTGAAACATAAGGATTTTTGTGTAGTGATACTATGCTTTTATGAACCATTGTGACAACCATTACAATATATATATATATATATATATATGTATATATATATATGTGTATGTGTGTGTGTGTGTGTGTGTGTGTGTGTGTGTTGTTGAATTTTCATAAATTGGATGACCGTTTCGACGGGTACATTTAACACCCATCTCATCAACGAGAACAAAACATTATGTGAAAATATATCTGTGTGTGTGTGTGTGTGTGTGTGTGTGTGTGTCTGTGTGTGTGTGTGTCTGTGTGTGTGTGTGTGTAAAAAACTGAAGTAAGGGTCGGTAAAAAGAAAAAAAAGAAATAAAGAAAAATCATTGCTATTGAAACCTGTAGGTCTACCACTTTGATTAACATTGTTCGTGACCCTTTAAAACTGTGAAACTTGTAAAACTCTTATTTTGTCTGACCTATTTCTTCCCTATTTTAATTTTAATTTTTAATTTATTTTATTGTATCGCTTTTGTTTCTGTCACCAAAGTGGCAAACCTACAGGTTTTGATAGCAAAGATCTGCCTCTTTTTCTTTTTTCTTCTTTCTACCCCTACTTCCGTGTTTTACACCCCCCACATAAATTTATTTTCCCATAATGTTTTGTTTTCGTTGATGAGATGGGTATCAAATTGACCTGTCGTAATGGCCATCCGATTTAAGAAAATTTGAATGTTTTTTGTATGTAATAAATATTTGCTCTGTAAATAAATAAATTTAATTACATTGAGCCCTCTGGATGGATCAGTGTTAATATTAATAGGATCCTTTGGGATTTACCCACTAGCCTTTTTTAAATTTATCACACACACACACACACACACACACACACACACACACACACACACACATATATATATGTTTAAGTGTATGCTGACGTCATGTCCATGTACATGCTTGTATGATGTTTACTCATCACAAGGTGGATCGAAGCGTCACATTAGGAATCATGTGCAAGTACAACAGAATTGTTGCCGGCAACAGAAGGGCATGATTTGTCATAAAGAATCTAAGAACAAACCTTCTCTTGCCAGGCAGAGAAAAGTATATAATATCAACTACAAAAACAAGTGACAAACAAATATTCAAAATAAATTTGACTTTAAGGGTCATTGTAGAGCCCTTAAATAGGTTGTGATAGCAAATGAGTAATTTTTATGCATAGAGAGTTATGTTCATAATCAAGTAAACAGCCGCCACCATATCTGTATGAATTTATGTATATTGAGCGCTTATATTTTTTGCTTTTATTAGATTATTGCATTTATCACTATGTAGAAGGATTGGAACACAGTAAACTATAAAGCCAGTAGTTTCAGGAAATATCTACATATCAACACAAGAGGCTGACTGCGTGATAAATAAAGGGTCGTCGATATTTATGTCTGGACATTAAGAACGTTCGATACAGAGCAAATTAACGTAGGCTGCAACAGAAATGTTCTAATTATGACTATTCGCTACACTTGCGCATTGCATTGGTTTAAAGTCGCAATAAAGCTCTATCATTGTGTAACATAACGATTATATATATTACAAAGGTTAGCTGTTATTACCCGGGATGAAACAGCATATGAGATCTTCACTTTTTGGAATAATTTTAAATCTTATCATTGATTTTTTTTCAGCAAACCATAATCGTAATAGACATGATAAAATATGATTGGTTAATGTAATTAAGAAATGTGAAAATAGAAGTTTTTCGCTTGATTCTTTACAATCATTTCAGGGCTTTTGTATGTCTAGTGTCTGTGATGACTCCAAATATGACCACACATTTTTCCTTTTTTCGCTGGAGATTTTTACTGGAACTCAACTTTATATTTAAGTTCTTAAATACTCAACTTTATATTTAAGTTCTTAAAATATAGATGTAAAAAAGGTTTTTTTTTAGTTTTGGATATATGTGTGTATGTATATGTGTGAGTGTGTAATTTTCTTTGTTATATAAAAATGTGCAGCTCTAAATAGAAAAATTGAGTGTAAAGTTTTATAACTTAAGTGGCTAAAAAGCTACATGAAAATTATTTTATATGTCTAACAAATTGTAAAATCATTTTTGTTTTAATTTAAGCCTGTTTGTTTTTTGGAAAATGTCCTGAATTATTAATGTTATTTCAATTGTAGTGTCAGCAGACCCCTTTCAATAAAAATGTGTATCTCTCAAGTTAAGATCCACGGAACCCTTTAGAGTCTTAGGGCTACCACATAGGGCTATCTCATAGGGCTATCTCATAGGGCTATCTCATAGGGCTATCACATAGAGGTACCACATAGGCCTACTTTAGTTATAGCAACAGAGGTGAGATAGCACGACAGAACCCATCCATCTCCAGACGGATTTTGAATTCAGAGTTTTCCTTTTAAATTGGTTGCCAACTCAAGGAAAGAAAAAGCAGTCTGCTATTTAACCCATAACTGGTGGATGAAGAGATAGAATTGCATCTTTTCTAAAGATATTTGTGCCAAAGTGTATATAACAAACTCAGTTAGCATTCGAAATCATCGTGGCAATTCGTTAACCATTGCACACACTTACTATCGGATGCGCGTTGCAGTGCAGTGAATATTGGCTCGAAACATGAAAATCGGAGAGCCGAGTTCAAATTCCAGTGGAATTCATTGTATTCACTTACGCGCAAATACCTCAGGGAAAGGTACCAATCCGCCTCTTCTCCCTCCAGCTATGGGTTAAATAGCAGGACAGAATGGGTTCTATAGCCTCGGTTTACAACCAGTCTACCACAGAAAGTAATGGCAACCTACTGCGGGATAATCTTCTGCCCAGTCAGTGTTATGGTGAAACACACCTATTCTATAGTAATTAGACTCTCCTATCTAATTTAAGTAGGAGTAATAAGAGGAACGAGGGTCAGTCGATGTTGGATGATAGTAGTCGACAGTTAGTCGAATACGAAAATATTCAGCGATCTGGCAAGATTACACTGCGTAATACATATTATATCAAGTTCCTAACGTTTTGTACGTAGAACCTATTAGGATCAATTTTAGCACAAATACTAGCCTCCACTGCGAAAATAACTCCACAACAGTCAATCATGTCCCTTTCGAGACATGATCACCCAAACGTGTATCACGTATGGCACTTAAATTGGTGTATCAGTTTTTTATACAAATATATATAATCAATAATTCGGTATATAATCAAGGCTCATTTTTTATACCAATATATATAATCAATAATTCGGTATATAATCAAGGCTCATCTATTTTTATTCTAAAATGATTATGTTAAACAAAAGCTGTCAACTTTAAACGCGTATACTTCATAATACGTGTGTATGAATGTTTCTTTGCGCAACACTAAATTAATATTGTCATTTTCTTTGTGCAAGAAGATGAGATTAGCAGACATTAAAAATGTGAGATTACGCTTTCAAGCAGAACGAATCATTTTTTCATAGTATTCTTAGCCGAATGTTTTTCAAGGTATCTGAAAAGCAAAATGACAAAAAATTATGACTTGAGCCAATTCATTTTTTAAGAGCAGTAGCTAAAACAATGTAAAATTCTTGATACGTTGTGTTTATTGGGAGATAGAGTGAGATGGAATGATTTATGAATTGTGTATATTTTAACATAAGGTTGGTCAAGAATATTGATATTTTTTTCCAAGAAAAGAATAATGTATTAATATTAAATCCAAAGTTGTAAATAAGACTGAATAGCATGTGACTTACACGCCATTGTGATCTACAGCTTAAATCTAGACACACTTGTGATTTACATTAAAAATTTGGTTATAAATGTGCAATTCTGATTAGAAGATTTAGTTACGAGTAAAAGTGTGCAGTTATACACAAAGTTAGGCGGTAATCTTCAAAGAAGGCGGCTTTAATTAAAATCTGAACTTGTTATATACCCTCCAAGTAAACTGACCGTTGCATCTCCCTTTGAATGTTTATGAAATATAGATGCTTTTTTTCACTAGTAATTATGGTGGGGATGCGGTAATTTTCAAGGAAGGTGGCTAATTGAAATTTAAATTTGTCAGAGAGAGAGAGAGAGAGAGAGAGAGAGAGAGAGAGAGAGAGAGAGAGAGAGAGAGAAGGGGGACAGCACCTTTGTACTAAGCTTGAGTTTTGGAAACTTTAGACATTGATGTAGATCACAATCTATACCAGAAACATCCATGTAGATCACATACTACACCAAAATTATTTTATCGCGATTCAAAGATCAAATACAGAAACTAAACTCGCTGCCAATTGCGATTTTCTAAGCTTAGCTTTAATGTGGCACCAGAACGAAATTATGGGACACCCAGTGAGTATCGAACTCACTATTCAGTTGTAGTTAATGTAGAGAAACAAACTTGCTAACCATGACAACACGTCGAAGCGCCTCTAAACTCGCTGCAAGTGTGTCGCATAACATTCAATTCTTGTTTTTATCTTAATACACAAGAGTATTTCATATTTTTCAAATAATTGCTCGCTTCACTAAAGTCTGTTTCGGTATTGTGTATAAGGAATTGAAAAATTAGATTTTAAGACAAGTAAGATGGCGAACAATATTTTATAGTAATATTCCTTAAGTCGCGTACATATCCACGTTAGATATTTTCTTTACAACTTTTGAACTTTTGACGGAGATATCTTTTTTTATACAGATCTCATTATTTTTACTTTAAGAAGATTATTTTTGATTATGAAACCGGAATTTATTTTAAAAAGTAACTTTACTCTTTTTTGTGCAAAGTAAAAGGTTGTATCTTAAATATTGCTACATGGAAATTTTTCATTTCCAGACTTAACTCATGTGACTTAAGTTGATCAATTTTTGTTTTAAGATCATTTCCGATAGGGTGCTGAAAGGTTTCTAGTTCGCCCCATTACCCAAGATCAAGACCAAATATCAAAATATTGTGGAAAGAACTATTTAGCATAACCTCATACACTCCCGATCAAAAATTTAAGACCACTTAAAAATCTTTAAAAAGAAATTTTTTTATGGATAGATTTGAAACTCCTCCCGCTTAAGGTTACCAAACTACAATCTAAAAGGTTATGGAAACAAAAACTACATTCCAAACATTTTACTTAGAAATTTACACTTTTATAAAATGAGGTGATTTAATTTTTGATCGGGAGTGTATATTTCTAGCGTATTTTATAATGAATGAAACTTGTATAAGCTCCAGTGATAGGCACTTTTTGGGAGGACGTTTATTTTTGAGAAAGGCTGGTGAAAATTGATTTTGGCTGCATATTTATGAATATTTCATGCTTTAAATTCAGACGTTGATAAAGATAACAATTTTAGAACTTTGACATTCTCAAATTGGTTTTTAGGGCTTATCTGGTCATTTTCAGTAGAAAATGAATATATTCAACACCTATTCAAAATTTATCTAACATATAGCAGGCGCCACTAATAAAAATCCATATGAGTTTTATAAAGTACTAACCTTCAAATGGCACGTGACAAAATTTGGGCCCAATCGAATTATTAGTTTACAAATTACAATTATTTAAGTGAAGCTACTGTTGCAAAGTTTCAAAACAATGAAAAAATCTGAATTTTGTGTGTTGATAAAGCATTGCTTTCTGTTGGAAAAATATTGTTCAAGCAAAGTAATGACTTGATAAGTGTTGTTCGGACTCTGTTCCGTCGGAAACAACGGTTAAGGCGTTGTATGCTGACATTAAACGCAGTTGTACAGACACAAATGATGATGAATGCTTAGGTTGCCCCAAATCGGCAAGTGTCCGGGAAAACACCAAAAATTCCACAAACTCATTTTGGTCGATTGTAAATTGAAGTTGCGTGAGATAGCAGAGGAGTTGAACATATCAAAAGGCAGTGTATTCACTATTTTGCATGAACATTTGCCAATGAGAAAGCTTTGTTGAAAGTGGGTGCCGCGTTTGCTCACAGTCGATCAAAAACAACAATGCGTCGACGATTCAGAGCGTTGTTTGTAACTGTTTCAACGCAGCAAGAAACAGTTTTTTGCATAAATATGTGACAATGGATGAAACATGGATCCACTACTTCACTTCGGAGTCAAATCAACAGTTAGTTGAGTGGACAACAGCACGTGAAAGACGTCTAAAGTGAGCAAAGACGCAAACATCAGCAGGCAAGTTTTTGGCCTCTCTATTTTGGGATGTACAAGGTATTTTTTCATCGATTACCTTGAAAAAGAAGAACCATTAATAGCATATATTATATAGCATTGTTGGTGCATTTGAAGGAAGAAATCGCAAAAGAAAAGACTCGCAAACGAACTAAAAAAAAGGATCTTTCACTCAGACAACGCACCATGTCACAAATCGATCGCAACAATGGCAAAACTATATGAATTGCATTTCGAATTGCTTTCGTATCAACCCTATTCTCCATATCTGGCTCCCAGCAACTACTGGCTGTTTGAAAACATCAAAAGAATGCTGTAGGGAAAGAGATTTGGATCCAATGAAGAAGTGATATCGGAAACTGAGGCAATTTTGAGGCCAAAGACAAGTCGTTTTACAAAAAATGCATTGAATTCTTAGAGAAGCGTTGTAATCAGTGTATTACCCTAGAAGGAGACTATGTTGATGAATTAAGTCGAGTTTTGCCGAAAAGTTGCTGTTTTATTAGTTAGATTTGGTATTTATTGAGTGATGTTTTAAATCTCCAAGAGTATACAAGACTCTTTTTCATTCTACTCCCCCTTTTTCCTCTTTTTCTTCTCGTTCCGAATTGTCTTTCAGCACATTACTTCTCTCGGTCTAATTTTCAAATAATATATTTCTATAATTCAATTTATTCATGTAGCCCCTCCAAATACCTGTTTATGACAATTTGAATGTAATGATTCCAGAAGAAAATGATTTATGATATTTGGCCGTTTAATCTTTTATGTAATTCCTATGTTGCATCTCTGTTTCTCGGTCTTTTCTATTTTGTAAATGGTTTTCCTCATGTTGGCATTGCAGACTTCAAGGACCAGATCCTGACACTGATCCTAAGTTTGGTAAAATCAAGGGACGTTACTCGAGGCTGACGAACGTGTACACGGAAGAGCGCCTTAAAAAATCGAAACGACTAATCAACCAACTCCCCAGGCAATCAGCAGCCCCAGCTGACCAAATTGTTGTCTGTCCAAACTTTGGGCAAAGTTTTCTCCTTGCTTAATGATTGTAGCCATCTTCTGGTTAGATATGTTTTTATAGGTGTAAAAACTATTTGTTTCTATAAAGATCTACTTTTTTCAATAAGAGTTTTTTACGCACAAAAAATCACATGTATACAAAAATTGAGGTAGTACCGACGGTATAATTCCGGTAGTGTTCTCTCATCAGATTCAAGGGGATTTCTGATAATTTATATCGTTCTTATGTAGATATGTAAGATGCATCTTTGATAAGATATAGAAAGATATAAAAATCATCTTCCATGTCTACTGAGGATATGTTGGAATTTTCAATTAAATACTTTCAAATGCGTCTTATAATCCGTAAAATACTATGATAATCTTTTTAGATTTATTTGTTGATTGTATTATTATCACACGTTGACTGTCAAAAAGAATAAAACATATGTATAATATATTTGCAATGTATTTCCGAAGATAAAGATTTATATAAAGTATTCGTAAAATTACTGTAGAGTTAAAATCGAATAAAAACTTTAACAGAAACTTTAACTGCTTTTAATTCACTACAGTATTTTCAGTTAAATATTTACTTTTACGAGTTTGTATAAAAAACGGTTATAATTCGTTTAAGCTTTATTTTATAAGAATCCATACTTGTAGAATGCCTTAAGATCCCATTTACAAAGTAACAATTTTAAAATACAATTCTGTATATGTTACTTTTGATAATCAGCTCTTGTCTACACTTTCGTCGGTATTCAGGTCGCTATTTTATAATACTTAACTTTCTGTTTGCTTTCACGACCAACGTTCATATATTTATACTTGAGTTGAAGAACCTGTTACATTTTATATAACACTCTGTTGGTGTTAGTTTGTTAGTTATTTGTGTGGTGCTAATTTTTATTTTTATTTTTAACACTTTCAGATATTCGGCAAGGTTTAATTCCTTCAATAATCACAACTAGTTTTTGTATATTTCGATAAAAATGTTTGAACGCAAGATCTTAAACAGATTTCATTAGTTTTTATATGCATTTAATCTGTATTAATTTTGGCTTCCCACGTGATTCTTGTTTGAAAATGGAAGCTTTAAAAGTAAAAAAAACAAACTTTTTGTAAATAATCTACGAAAAGTGTGACCGAAAACCCAGCATCAATTTTTAACTAACTTCATTTGTGGAGATTTTAAGTGTTAGAAATTCATGAGCTGAAGAATAATTAGATCATGGAATTTATTTTGACGACATATAAAATGAAAAAAAAAACATTTTGTGCTCGACAGAGACATGCAAATTAACGCCTTTCGCGAGATTAAACGTCCTTATATAAAGTGTTGTTTTAAGATTAGTGCAAATAGATCTAAATTTTAATTCCATATCTTACAATGTTCAACTTTTGAATGAGAGAGAGAGAGAGAGAGAGAGAGAGAGAGAGAGAGAGAGAGAGAGAGAGAGAGAGAGAGAATAAATTAACTAAAATTCAAAAATTAAAATCTGAAATTCGTATTCAAACTATTAAGGTTATGGATCTATTGAGACCTTCGATTTTAAATTTTAATTAGATAATTAAATTAATTGATACAATTCACCAAATATTTTAAGAATTTTTAATCAGAATTTTGTGAATACTACGTCTTTGCATACGAATGATAAACTACCGGAAAAGAAAGTCTTTTAAAATTTAAAACAAATACATCAACGTCCGTCCCCTTTTATGTGAAAACAAATCTAATAATGAAAGATCTCACAAAATGGCTGTTACGCGTTTCATTAATTGCAATGAGGCCGCGATATCAATTCAGACAATGTATTAACGCTACAATAATTAACGTTGCACATAGGCATTTTTAATCGGTATCACCCCTCGCAAATCAGT